>BHEV01000572.1:0-25914 GCA_004319985.1 Emydocephalus ijimae
GACCATTGATGACCCCACGCCTACAGTGACAACGTTGCAGATCGAGACACTTCAAACACCGCCATTAACAGCCCGAGATATCGTGATGGAAACGAAACGTGACCCCACCTTAGCATGAGTCCTCAGTTGGGTCGAGCGCGGATGGCCATTGGACCAGATACCTGATGACTAAACCCCATTCAAGAGTCGACAAACGGAATTGTTTTCACAGAAGGGCTGCATTATCTGGGGAGATAGAGTCGTTGTCCCAGAGTGGCTACAACGAGTGGTACTAAGAACCTTGCACGATGGCCACCCCGGCATCGTGCGCATGAAAGCCCTCACACGTAGCTATGCGTGGTGGCCGGGCATCGACAAGCAAATCGAGATATGGGTCAAAGCTTGTCACAAATGCCAGGAAGTAATCAACGCCCCACCGAAAGCGAACCCAACCGAATGGGAAACACCGCGGGGACCCTGGTCCTGTATTCATCTGGACTTTGCCAAAGGCCACACATTCTTTTTAACAGTGGATGCCTACTCGAACTGGCTCGAAATCCATGAAATGAGGAATACAACAACCGAAACGGTCATCAAGAAACTAGACAGACTATTTACAACACATGGATTACCAGACATTCTGGTATCCAATAATGGACCCCAATTTACCGCGTTGTCCTTTGAACAGTACCTGCCGGACCGCATATTTGCCATGCGCTGACTTCGCCGGCGCATTCTGTGGCCAACGGAAGGGCCGAGCGCATGGTACAATTCGTCAAGAAAACACTACACAAAATGGACTATGACAATATCGAAGAAAAAATAAACCGGATACTCCTTTTGCAGCATATCACTCCGCACAGCGTCACCAACAAAACTCCCACCAAATTGCTGATGGGGCGGAAGCTCCGCTCCCACCTCGACTGACTACACCCATCGTACGAACCTGAGAAACCACATGGATCCAGCGGGCGATGCTGTACCTTCCAGGTAGGCGACTTGGTGTTTGCTAAGAACTTGTCGGGCGATCCGTTGTGGGTCGAGGCGACTGTGGTCCGAGTAACCGGCCCTAGATCGTACCTCATGGAATGTCACGATAATAGACTATGGAAGCACCATATTGATCAGCTACGATCAAGGCTGCAGTCAGGAATCTCTGAGTCCCCTGATGTCCAAACTGAGGGGGGAGGAGATACGGAGGAAGATGAACTTGAAATAACAGAAAGTTTTAATGATAGAAACAACAGTGAAACGGAAACACGTGAAGAGGAATCAGGGATGGGAGTGAGCTCGCCTCATGGTGATACCAAAGATGTTGGGGACAACGAGAATTTGAACTCAGAGTTAGAGGCACCCCTTTTGCCAGACAACGTCCTACCTCAACAAGATTGCAGCCAAATACCGGTTGTACAACGAAAGTCAAATAGATCAACAAAACAACCGGCCTACCTCAAGGACTACGTAACCGCACCCCGTAAACGGAACCCGGGGGGAAGGGGTGTTGTGAATGAATAAATGTGTTAATAAAGTTATCAAGAGCTTGAAGTCAAGTGCAGGGTTCTGGCCCTGCACTTCTGATTGGCCGTTAATGGCGACATCAGATTGGTCCGTTCAGGTGAATCTGATTGGCCATTAACGAGCCTCTCCCATTGGTTAACGGAGCTAGCGCTCCTGGGTTTTCATTGGTTGAATATATAATAAGTTGCCTATATAAGGAGGGCCGTTGCAGCCATTGAGCTGAGCTGTCACACCATGTTAATAAAGAGTTTTGAAGTTCACTGTTTCACCGGCTCGTCTCCATTCTTTGCGCCCACGCTCAGAACTTAACAGAAACCATCAGTAGATATTGTAAATCTTGGAAGATCTTGACATCCCTGATCCTTATTCTAGGCAGACAACAGATAAAACAATACTTAGGTTACATTTACTTTAGCTCTTTGTGATAGTCAATCTGAACAGTCATAATTATTTTGTTTCTTCAGCTGTATCCTCTTTGTTCTTCAAGGATCCACTACCAGGCACAGGTAGTTCTTGAGTTACAAGCCACTCATTCAGCAACCATTTAAGGTTTGGATAGCACTGAACAAGGCTGACATATGATCAGTCTGCAAGGTTGTAGGTATTGCAGCCTCCCCATGGTCACAAGATTGCCATTTGGGTCTTCCCTGTTGTCTTTCCATAAGCAGTGGGAAAACTGGAAGGAGACTGCTACTGCTTTTTCTGCTGAGGAGCACCTCAATTGCAGTGTGAATGCAGACAGACACCTATTCATTCACACTTTTGTCCTCCACAACATTCTCCTGCCCACCTGCACTGGCACCACACCTCAAATTTAATTATTACTGTCTTTTTATTCAACTTTTAATCAATGGTCTCTTTCCTGTTAGACAAAACAAGTTGTATTCTCATGAAAATGGTATTTGTTCACTTGGTTTTTCAAAAATCAAAATATTATGAATATGTCTGGTGCCTCAAGCTGGTTAAAAAGCATCTTAAATTCTTATCCAGATTTTTGCATTTTGCATTTTATATTTTTATATTCTTTACAGTTTTAAAATTGCTAATAGCTTTTCTTCTATTTTAGGATAAAGTAATTTTTCTGACTTCCCTTTTCTTTAGAAAATAAGGTAGTTGAACCTAGTGCCCTTAAAGGCTCTGTCATGGCTGACAGCTTGATGACTTCCCGTGTTCCAAAGTTCAGATCTTCTGGATGACTGTTATCCTGCTGACTCCTCATGAGGAGCAGCTATCCAGAGCACATGTGGGACATCTCTCGTTCTCTATTTTACATTTATACTCTGCTGTATTGAGCTTGCTGTCATTCTGTCAGTCCCTACTGTTTTGACATTTTTGCTCTTTTGGAGATGTTTTCCTTATCTGGAAGTTCAAAGCTGTTCGAGAATTCAGCACTGCAGAATATCTTCTCCATTTTTGTTTTTTTGGGTAACTCTTCCTCTTCTTTTTACTGATGTAGAGGTGTCTCTTCTGTCAGGTCTTGTTATGTCTACTTTCTTTTGATTTGTTAAGGCTTAATTTGTCTAATGGAAGTGTAGATTAACCCCCTATTTTCTTTTCTGTTATTCTCTTTTCCAGGTTGTGATTTTTTTTTCCTGAGAGAGGGAACCCTATCAGCTTTGGAAGCCATATTTTACTTAGAAACTTCCATGGGGGAGGGGCATTTTACAGAGAGGTGGAAGTTTAGACATAACAACATCCTTCTTCTGAGTCAAGGACAAGCCATCCTGCACCTGGGAAAGGAGTGGTTGGAGGGATGTCTCCAGTTGGGACGGCTGGTGATTGAACCATGTGATAGACCGATGGGTGCAGGGGATGGGTTTTGGATCAACTACAAAGGGAAAACCCAGAACTCTCACTTTAGAATTTTCCTAGATGTGCCAATATGACTACTCTAATAAAATGGATCTTTGAGAAAATGCCTGTCTCGGAGTCTATTGGTTTGGAGTTTGTTAATGTCAGCATTCCAACTAACAAACCAACAGGCTCCATTCTCTCATATTAAGGCAGAAAGAATAAATATAATGTTTTTAGGGAGATATTAACTTGATTCTGCTTGATAATGAAATATGTGTATTAATGAAAAAAATGCCAGATTAAAGGGTCATCCAATGGTCATTCACCCATATTTGTCAAAAAGGAAACATCTTGCTTGCAGCAAAAACCACAAACAGAGGTACAAGAAGTCAGAGGATTTAGCAAGTGGGTTAGCAAAGATTTTGTAAAATCCAGCTACTTTCACCCAGCAACAGGGGAGGGGGTAGCTGAAATTCAAAGTAACCAATGGATGATTGACAAGTTGTTTTTCTGTGGTTTGTAGCCTTTGGGGTGCATAAAAATAACTGTAAAACCTGTCAAGTTTGAAGCATGGGCAATAATGAATGGAAACGAGCCAGTTAAACGGTGAACTTCAACTCTTTTATTTACATAGTGACAGCTCCAAACAAGGGCAGCTAAGACCCTCTTTATATAGGTCACCCAATAACTATTTAACCAATAAGTACTCAGGAGCGCTAGCTCCATTGAACCAATACGAAAGCTCTGTTAATGGCCAATCAGATTCCCCTGAACGGGCCAATCCGATCCTGCCATTTAACAACCAATCAGAAATGCAGGGCCAGAACCCTGCACTTAACTCCAAACTCCAGATAACTTTATTAACATCCTATGCATTCACAACACCCCTTCCCCCTGGCTTCTTTTTATAGGGCGCAGTTATATAGTCCTTTAGATAGGATGGTTGCTTTATTAGTCTGTTTGATTTTCGCTGTGTATCTTGCGTTTGGCTGCACTTCTGCTGAGGTAGATCGTTGTTTAGCGAAGGGGTTTCTTCAGGTTCAGCGTTCACGTTTTCGTCCTCTCCGATATTCTCGGGAACTCCCTGAGGTAGACCTACCACTGTCTCTGGTTCCTGTTCCTGTGTCTCTATTCCGCTATCATTCCTTTCGAACGGGTTTTCTTCTATTTGAATTTCGTCTTCTTCTGTATCTCCCCACCCCTCAGTTTAGTCATAAGGGAGTTCAGAAATGCCTGAGCGGAGCCGTGATTGTAATTGATCGATATGGCGTTTCCAAATTTTATCATCAAGGCATTTTACGACGTAGGATCTCGGGCCAGTTATACATATTACTGTTGCTTCTACCCACAGCGGATCGCCTGATAGGTTTTTAGCGTATACCCAATCGCCTACCTGGAAGGTACGGCATCGGCTGCTGGATCCGAGTGGTTTTTCCGGTTCATAAGCTGGGTGTAACCGGTCGAGGTGGGAGTGGAGCCTGCGTCCCATTGGTAATTCGGCGGGAGTTTTGTTGGTGATGCTGTGAGGTGTGATGTGTTGTAGAAAGAGGATTCGGTTGATTTTGTCCTCGATGTTATCATAGTCTATTTTCTGTAATGTCTTTTTGACGAATTGGACCATGTGCTCAGCCCTTCCATTTGTGGCAGGGTGCATAGGCGAGGTGAGCGCATGTCGGATGCCGCGGTCAGCCAGGTACTGCTCGAAGGACAGCGCTGTAAATTGGGGCCCGTTGTCGGACACCAGAACGTCTGGTAGTCTGTGGGTTGCAAATAGTCTTTCCAGTCTTTTGATGACTGCTTCGGTGGTCGTGTTCGTCATGCGGTGAATCTCGAGCCAATTCAAGTAGGCGTCGACAGTTAGAAGAAAGGTGTGGCCTTTGGTCCGCCCCGCAAAGTCCAAGTGAATACGAGACCAGGGTCCTCGTGGTGTTTCCCACTCAGTTGGGATGGCTTTTGGTGGGGAGTTGCTCACTTCCTGGCATCTATGGCAAGTTTTAACCCATTCCTCAATGTGTTTGTCGATGCCAGGCCACCAAGCGTAGCTTCGCGCAAGGGCCTTTTCTCACGATACCGGGATGGCCATCGTGCAAGGTTCTGAGTACTGCTTTTTTGGAGTCGTTCTGGGACAACGACTCTATCACCCCAGATGACACAGCCCTTTTGCGAAAACAACTCTGTTTGCCACGTCTTGAATGGTGTGAAGTCATCTGATAGCTGGTCCAATGGCCATCCGCGTTCTACCCAGCTCAGGAATTGCACTAAGGTGGGGTCGCGTTTGGTTTCTCTTGCGATATCTCGGGCGGTTAATGGCGGCTCGTGTAGCGTTTCAATTTGTAACATGGTTACCGTTGGAGCGGGATCGTTGAGAGTCTCTGGGAGTGGTGCTTGGCTCAATGCATCGGTGTGGGGAATGGTTTTCCCCGGGCGGTATTGCAGCCGATAATTATAAGCAGCCAAGAATTCTGACCAGCGAGTCATCCTGGGGGATAATATGTAAGGAGTCGGCTTATCTCCAGCTATTATCCCCAATAACGGTTTGTGGTCAGTCACGATAGTAAAAACCCGGCTATACACATAATCGTGAAATCTTTTAACGGCAGATATGATTGCGAGGGCTTCTTTATCGATCTGGCTATAATTACGCTCCGTTTTTGAAAGTGTCTTGGAAAAGTATGCAACAGGGGCTTCGTTACCATTAGGCAGTACATGGCTTAAAATGGCGCCCACTCCAAAAGGCGAAGCATCGCATGTGATATTCAACGGCAAAGTTTCATTGTACTGCATGAGTACAGCGTCAGAAGTCAGTAGTTCTTTTACATTACGAAATGCCTGTTCTTCTTTATGACCCCACAACCAAATCGCTTTTTTGTCTAGCAAACGATGTAACGGTTCAGCGACAGTTGCTTTATGCAGTAGAAATACATTATAGCAGTTGATAAGGCCTAGGAATGCCTGGAGATTGGCCTTATTCCGAGGCCTGGGAGCGTTTTCTTTATTGCCCTCAATTTGCTGTCGGTCGGGTGAATATCCTGACTGTCAATTAGGTACCCTAAAAACTCGATGCGATCAGTACACAATTTGCACTTGTTCTTTTTTACTTTAAGGCCTGCGTTTTGAAATTTTTGTTGGACTAATTTTAAACGATCTCGTAATATTTTCTTTGTTGGTGCAGCAATCAATACATTGTCAAAGTATGGGACCACGCCTTTAATCACTTGTAGTAACCTCTCCATAAGGCTTTGAAAGATTCCCGGGGCTACACTAACTTCGAATTGGAGCCGTGTACATTTAAAGGCACCTCGGTGTGTCACTATCGTTTGTGCCTGTGCTGTCTTTTCATCAACAGGTAGTTGCTGATATGCCTGAGCTAAGTCTAATTTAGCGAAGATTTTTCCGCCCCCAAGGGAACGAAGGAGGTGCTCTACCACCGGCACGGGATAAGCATTTTGCTGTAGGGTGTGGTTCAGGGTGGCCCGGTAATCCCCACAAATTCGAATGGACCCATCTGGTTTAATTGGCGTTACGATTGGGGTCTCCCAAGGAGAGTGATCGGTAGGTTCTAGCACCCCCTGAGCTCTTAATTTTTCGAGCTGTTTGTCGATTTTCGGGTTTAAGGCAAATGGAACTCGACGGGGCTTAACGCGGATGGGAGTTATCTTTGGGTCAAGGCTGAACGATATTGGGGTCCCCTTGTACTCGCCTAATTTTTCTGCGAAGACATCCCGGAATTCGTGGACGAGGTCCTCCTCCCAGTCGCTTCCGCTGACCCGTTTTATGCCTGCCACTTCAATGCCAAATGGCGCAAACCATTGGAGGCCTAGCAGACTCGGCCGATCTTTGTCGATCATAGTTAGCGGTAAGCACGCTGTGTGATTCTTGAATGAGACTCTGACTCGAATGGATCCGATGACAGGGATTTGATTCCCTTGATAGTCCTTGAGAATAAGTCTTTGATAACGGAGGTCCTGGCGCTGGATAGTGGGAATGAGTTGCTTGAGGGTCTTCCAGGACACCATCGAGAGGGACGATCCCGAGTCGACTTCCATTTGGCAGAGCCGGTTTTCGATGACCACAGGAATTCGGATTTTCTTGGCATCTAAGACAGAGGCGTGCCTGATAGTGACAGTATGGTGAGCCTCTTCTTGCTTCGTGGTGCGATTTAAAACTCGGTTTCTGTAGGAGTGGTTTACTGGTTCTTGCCATACAGGATGATTTCCTGTCAATTGGTGGTAGTTAGCCCCCTTTGAGGCCAGGCCGGTTCCCTGTGAGCTTCGGCAGACCCGTCCGATGTGACCTTTCTTTCCATACTCATTGCAGAGTGCGTCGCGGAATTTGCATTCAGACCTGGGATGGTTGGCCCCGCAGCCGGTGCAGGGGTGTAGGGACTTTGAATTGTGGTCCCGATCGGACCGTAGTCGATGAACCTCTTTTCCGTCGTGGTCTGACGATGAAGAGAGGTCTTCGTGGTGGGTCGTCAGAAGCTACCCTTCTGACTTGGATAAAATGTCGCCTGTCGGTTGTTTTGCTGGAGCGTGGTTTCGGCACAATTGGGCAGCCGACTTCTTGGTTGCTTCGGCTGCTGCAGCATCAGCAATTGCATAAGCAAGGCTGATGTTGCCTTTTGCCATCAGCTTGCTCTGCACGCCTGGTGCATCTAATCCCAGGACTATTCTATCTCTCAAGGCCTCTTCCAGGTCGGCAAACCCGCAGAGGCCCCCCAGGTTTCGGAGGTCTGCGACGAAATTGGCGATGCTTTCTCCTTTTTGCTGGTTTCTTTGGTAGAACTCGTGCCATCTTATGAGCGTGGGCACGGTCGGTGCGTAATGAGCTCTTAGTAGGAGTTCGAGGACGTCCCAGTCAATGGCCTTCACTTCAGCTGGTTTGGCTAGTGCTTTAACCATCTTAAATATGGTTGGTCCGCAATGCGTTAGGAATACCGCCCGTTTCTTCCCAGTTGAGGCATCCTTCAAATTGTTAGTTTCCAAAAACATTTGGAAATGATCCATGTAGGACTCCCAGTCCTCTTGCGCTGGATCGAACGGAGTGGGTGGTATGACGCCGCTGGATGTGGTTCCTGCGTTGTGCGTCGTCAGTCACGTGCTCGGCTTCTTCTTCTTTGTTCAGTCAGCTCTGTCATCTCCACATCCCATCCTCGTCACCAGTGTCAAGTTTGAAGCATAGGCAATAATGAATGGAGACAAGCCGGTCAAATGGTGAACTTCAACTCTTTTATTTACATAGTGACAGCTCCAAACAAGGGCAGCTAAGACCCTCTTTATATAGGTCACCCAATAACTATTTAACCAATAAGAACTCAGGAGTGCTAGCTCCATTGAACCAATCCGAAAGCTCTGTTAATGGCCAATCAGATTCCCCTGAACGGGCCAATCCGATCCTGTCATTTAACAGCCAATCAGAAGTGCAGGGCCAGAACCCTGCACTTAACTCCAAGCTCCAGATACCTTTATTAACATCCTATGCATTCACAACAAAACCCATAGGAAGATGTTCAGATGTGCCTTGGCTAAATATCTCTGAACCTTTGTACAAATAGAACAATTATCTTTGACTCCGTGGTCTGAGTCTCATAATTTCCTGCAACAATATCACCATTCACTATTCAAATCAACTGACATATTCTTCAGAGGCCACTAAAATGTTGCACTTGTTATAAATATATGCTAGTTTTGGTCAGAAACGGAAATATCCCACATTGCCAGTTGCAGATATAGAATCTTATCCATTCATCTTCCCATTTATTTTTAAGGTTAGTACCAGTACAAAGCTTTTACTTTTTTGTTCCTGGTTTATTTTGGTTTTTTGTTTTGTTCTTTTGTCCAGGTTACTCAATCTCAAAAGAAAAGTTTGGTATGGACTCTTTTGGCAAGCTTCTATTTGCTATCTGAAATTTGGTTGTAAATTTCTCTCTCCCTCTTACAATATATGATTTGATTGGTTAACTCAAGTAAGGACTTTAGTGTCTACAGTACAATTGTGGTGTATATATGTGTATGTTTGTGTTTGTCAAAAAAGGCAACAATGGGACTGCCATCTTTGTTCTTATGATATAAAAACTTAGGATGCTGCCACCTAGGGAGCAACATTTTGAACAAATGTATTTGCTGGACACAAGGTTGGTAGAAGCCATTGAATTCCTCATTCATAATAAAATTAAACTGTTGGAAATTTGCCTTTATAGTATCTCAAATGTTGTTGTTGCCAGTTAGCAGAGCGTTTTCAGCTTTTTCTATTCCTTATCTTTTTGGATCTGATGTAACAAGAGCACAATTGCAATAACAAATAATTCATTTACATATAATTTTTAAGAGCATATAATTCCTGTTGACATCAACTTGTTTGGCCTTAAATTATTCTTCTTTATTGAAAACAATGCTGCTGTTTTTATAAAGTATTAGAACCTCTTTTTTGTTTTGAGTTAGCTTGTCTCTGTTTTGTCAGGATTGTCAGAACCGGGACAGGTGGTTCAACATTTAGAAAAGAAATATGTTCTAATCCTGCTCAAGTAGCATAGGATATTTATACTAGGGATACATATTTAAATACACATTTAAAATCAAACATGAAAATAAGCATTTATGAAAATATTAAGAGTCAAACATAACTTGGTGATTTTATGGTTTTTATTTCCTTGCATAATTACTGAGATCATCCAGAGTCATTATAGATGTGTGCCAGAAAATTTGGGAAACCAACACGTGGCCACAGGATTGAAAATGCTCAGTATTCATTCCACTGTCAAAAAAGAATGACACCAAAGATTGCTCCAATTATCACACAATTGCTCTCACCCCTCACATCAGCAAGGTTCTGCTAAAATTGCACAACAATGTTTATTACCAACCACTGAAAGGGAATTATTAGATGCCCAAGCTGGATTCCAAAGGGGTCATGGCATCAGTGACCATATTGCAAATCTATGTTGGATCATGAAAAAAAATCTCCTGAATATCAATAAATCATTTATATTTGCTTCATTAACTACAAAAAGCCATTGATCATGAGAAGCTATGGAAATCCTACAAGAGGTAGGGGTACCAGCACATCTGATTAACTTGGGGCAATCACTGTATACAAATCAGGAAGCCATTGGCAAATCATATGAAAATACCGACTGCTTTGATAGAAAGAGGAGTGCAACAAGATTGCATTCTCTCCCCTTTATTATTCAATCTGCAAGCTGGAATGTTCATAAGGAAGCTAGATCTTGAAGAATAAAAAATCAGGGTAAAGATTGGTGGAAGATACATCAACCATCTTCAATATGCTGATACAATTCTCCTCTCAGAAATCAAAGAAGGTCTGGAATATCTGATCCATAAAATCAAAGAAGAAAGTGAGAATTTTGGTCTCTTTCTGAACACCAAAAAGTCCAAGCTCATGACCACTGCAAGAAAGGGAAACATGAAAATATAAATTGATAGTGAAGAGATAAAATGCGTGGAATACTATCAAAGCTGATATCATCCAGAGTATAGAGAAAGTCAAAGAAATAGTGCAAGATCAGAAAATGTGGAGAGATCTGACCCATACAATTGCCAAGACTTGGACTTGACTGAATAGATAATATCATCATCCCTTAAAAATTATATAAATTAAAATACAGATCCTAAGTGTTTTTCTTATCTAGGAAGCTCATTTGGAATTTTGTTGAAACAACTGTTTCACTTAACTGTTTCTTTCTGCCTCATTTATCTTCTGCTTCCCATTCTTAGTTTTCCCTTTTCCTTTTTTAGGGGCATGTTGCAACACTTTAGTTCAAATAATTTGGCTGCAGCCCACATCTTATTTTTATTTGTAAGAACATGTAGAGGCCCATCGAGAGGATTCTTAAAAACAAAGGGGATGCCAAAGCCTGACACAGTTATATGACATAGTTAGGTCTTAAAAGGGACAGGAAAGAAGGGATTTCCTGGGTCAGGAAGGAAGCCAATCACTAAGAAATTAAGGAAATAGAGTTTCATTTAAAAAGCCAATTGCTTCAAGCAAAGATCTGGGTCTTGAGTCTTACTGTTTCCTTGTATACTACAACTACAACTCAAGACATTATGCTAAGCAGCAGACCAATTTTCCATTTAAAATTAAGAGACTCTAATCTTCTGATTTTACCCCCCCCCCCCCAAAAAAAACAGGGCAGGAGCTGGAGTGGGGAGCTTCAAAAGAGGAGTTCTAACCACAAATTGATGGAACTATTATTAAATCAAAATTTTTGCATGAGGAAAAATAAAGTCATAGAGGTACATTATTCCAATAATGTATTAATGGTTTAACTTAAAAGTATTAAGTGGAATAGCTTAAATTGTTAAAAGAGAAGTGTTATGTTCTGCCATGGCACTTTTAACATAAACAGTTCAAATATTACAGAGAAATCAATATTCTGGAATACTGCTTTATTGGCTACTGCCTGAATCCTTAAACCAAAGTACCAAAATATCTAATTCTGAGAAGCTGTAATTGTTTATCAATTGGAAAGCCCCAGAAAGAAAGACCGGCATATTCTGCATTCCAATTGCCTGCTACAAGACTTCTCTATCTGGTCTCAATGTTATTTTATGATAGTTGCTGAAGGATTCAGACACAACTTTCTTTATTTTATTATTTTTCACTACAGAATGAGATTTGGCTGCACATGTGTATAGAGACCATACACCATTAAGAAAAGTTATTTTCTCTTTTACAAAAATAAAATATTGCTTATGGTTCATATTCTCTTAAGGCAACTGGCTGTTAAGACATTACCAAATAATGTTTATGATTGAAAGCATGACATTTATACTAAGGTAGCCTCCCCAATCTGATACCCTCCATGAATCTCTGGATGACAAAAATACTGAGAGTAATCCCAATACACTTAGAGGCCACCATGTTAGGGAAGGTTGCACTAAGGAATCTTATGATTAGCATTCAGTTTCTTTCTGTTCCCCTTCACAATTTCTATTTTAAGCCAGAGTGATTTGGAAACATAGCAAAAAGTTTAACCTGGCTAATACATACATGCTAAATACTTGCCAAATATAATGTGATATAATATAAATATAATATTTATATCATAATATTATTAGATCATATGTGAAATTCATTTTGCACTGCAAAAATACAATAGATTCTACATGGATCACTCAACTCACATCTATCAGGTTCGAAAACAAGGATAATAATAACAGTAGCATTTAAGATATCTGAAGCATTGGCAGAGAGTTAAATAAATGTCACCTGCCATAAAGTGTGTCTGTCAATCTCACTGTGTGCTGATATTTTCTGTCATCTCTTTATTGGCTGTTGCAGTTCCAAATCCCAGTTCCAAAAGAGCTTCATTTATTTATCACATTTCTATCCCACCTATCTCAAATTAGGGACTCTTCTCGATTCAACATCTTTGAATGTCTTCTGTAGGCCATCTGCTTCACACTTGCTAGTACAGTGAGAGCAGCTATGATTGTAGGGCATGCTGAAAGTCTTGTTGTAATATATAGGGTGCAAAAGTGAAGGTAATCATCTTTGTCCTTGTTTAATACATGAAGAAATAGTGTGATATACTAGTTAAGGAATTGGAGCAGGAAAATCCAGTTTCTAATCTATTTCATCTACAGAAGGTCACTGAATGACCTTGGATTAGTCATTTTCTATCAGTCCAACCTGCCTCACTAGATTGCTGGCAAAAATTAAAAGATATACCATTTATGCTGCCTTGAGCTCCTGAATGAAAGGCAGGAGATAGCTAGGTAAAAGAGTTGCTCACCCCACCCCCTTTTTAAATGGTGTGAGGCATCAACTCTTACATATTTATTCTTTCCTTACTTGAAGTATCTGATGAAACAGAATGAGTTTTGATGTACACTTTCAGTCCCAGTGTACAATTTGGAAAGGGATGGGGTGGAATAGTTTATTGCTTTCTGGAGAATTTTAAAGTGCCATACTGTATTTCTACATAATACAGCTTTAGCTGTGGCTATTTCTACTCCATTAGTCAATCTTGCAATGATTTCACAACTATTCAACACTATTTTGCACTAAATGAATTAAAGACTCCACGATTAGCACTTATCTGCAAAATTTTGGATTACATGAAGCTGACTCTTATGTACAGTATCTTTTGACTATCAGAAAATGAAGCAGCTCCTTGAACTTTATGATGATCCCATCCCCCTTTCTTCTTTTGTTTTGGGTGTAGAGAAACCAAGCTTTACAGCACTAGGGAGACCATGACCTTTTAATGCTGTTTTGCATTCTATTTTCATATAGCTTATTAAAGAAAAGGCATCCTGGATGGATGGATTTGGAAGAACCTTGGATTTTACTACCAATTGGAGATATCAGAACAGAAGTTCGTGTCCTTGGGTGGAACAGGAAGATCTGGAAAATTTCTTCCGGATCTGTTTCTCTAAGATGCTGTTAAGGGTGATACTACATGACACTATGACATAAGAAAAAGCATTTTAATCTTTACATATACACCATGGTGAGAGATAAGAGAAACCGGATATATCAATTTTGACAGGTGTGTCAAAATTCAGAATGATATTTGCAATCAAGTATCTTGTTATTTAAAAAAATTACTGAGGGGCAGAGATCCTTTGTTTTACTATTTTCTCTATGCCATGTCTGGATTTGAAATCAGATTCAGCTATTACAGAGACTCCATGATGAAACTGGGGCATTTCTGAAACTCTGGATACAACTCCTGAACTAGATTGTGTTACGAACTAAGCAAACGCGTTAGTTTAAAATCCTAATAGCTTTGCTTCCACAGCAGGCTCGTAATCCTGCATTTCTGATTGGCCTGCGAACAGCGGATTGTGATTGGCCGTTTCTGGCTGATCCGATTGGCTGACAGCAGGTCGCCGCTGATTGGACGTTACCAGCACGGCAAACTCAAATCATTGGTTATTGTGACAGCAGCCAGCTCTATAAAAGGAGCTGCTGCTGCCCCAGTATTTTCGCTCTGTTCTGAAGTCACTAATAAAGAGTTGGAGTCATTATTCGATGCCTCGTCTCCGTTCCTTGCGCCCACGCTCCAGATCTAACAGATTGAATAGTCACTGTATACCTATGTAATAAAATTTATATTTTTATTTTGCTTCTTAAGTACATAAAATTATTAACACTATTCATGGGTTACTTTGCAAGGTACATCCATATAATACAGAATGATTAAATTCTGCTTCCTATGTCATGTTTATGTGCTAATTTTGCTTCCTGACTTTCCATATTTTATTATTTATTTATTTATTTGGTTTGTTAATTGCTTACAAGATAATAGGTATCAGTAAAAACATAGTTATGAATACATGGATACATATAAGAAAAATAAAAAAATAAAAGAAACAACAGGACAGCGACAGTAGGCATGTTGGTGCGCTTATGCACACCCCCTACAGACCTCTTAGGAAAGGGGTGAGGTCAACAGTAGAAAGTCTAAGGTTAAAATTTTTGGGGTTTGGGGAAGAAACCACAGAGTCAGGTAGAGAATTCCAGACATTGACCACTCTGTTGCTGAAGTCGTATTTCCTGCAATCAAGTTTGGTGCGATTAACCTTGAGTTTGTATCTATTGTTTGCTCTTGTGTTGTTATGGTTGAAGCTGAAGTATTCATTGACAGGTAGGACATTGCAATGTATGATTTTATATACTATACTTAGATCGGACTGAAGGCGGTGTAATTCTAGGTTTTCTAGGTCCAGAATTTCAAGTCTGGTGGCATAAAGTATTCTGCAATATGGAACTTAGATGTTTGAATTGGAAATGTTGACTGAGTGTATTAGACTTAATGTGATCCAAATACCTGATATATCAGGATCAATGGTGCCCCAATGTGGTAAAAACTTCTTGTTAGCTAGAAAGTTGAGGGCCAGGGTTCGAGACCCAAGCACCGCACAATGAGCTGAGCTCTTGTTACTTGCCTGAGCTCCTGCCCACCTAGCAGTTTGAAATCATGCAAATGTGAGTACATAAATAGGTACTATTTCGGTGGGAATGTAACATTGTTCCATGAGCCTTGGCATATAGTCATAGTGACCACACAACCATGGAAACATCTTTTGACAACACTAGCTCCTTTGGCTGAGAAATGGAGAAGACCATTGCCCCTTATAATCAGACATGACTGGAAAGGGAAAACCTTTACCTTTAGCCTAGACATGAATGGTAAAAGAATAAAGTAATAGAGTTACAAATGTCTTGAAGATCATCTAACCAATCCTGCCATGATTTACTCAACAACTGTGACAAGAAAGATTGTAAAATGGGGCAATACTCACTTAACAAAATGTCTCACGTAGCAAAAGAAATTTTGGGCTCAATTGTAAGTCGAGGACTATCTGCATTGGGATATTTACTTGACATTTTCAGTTCACATAATTGTAATCATTTGACATTTAGAAAAAGCAAGCAGAGTTTATGTTCTTTCGACAAGGTAGAATTCCATCACAAGGAACAGAGTACAGCTTTGCCTTATTATAACATTGGATCTCTGGGAAAATTATCCATGCTGTGTAAAATTATATGTTTTCATGTATTTTGCTTCCTGTGGTTTTAATAAGTAGAAAGAGAGAATTATTTAATGTCTTCTTCGTAAATGATCCTCTTTGTGTTTTCTAGAGTTTTTAAAGTGACTGCTACTCATTTCTATCTTAATGTTCTAAATTTATTAATCCCACAAATCTGAATGAGAAAGCTCAGTGAACATGGAGGTGTGCAAATGGGCTCTGTAATTGGCACCTATGCAAAAATGATGCTTTGTTGAACTTTCTTTGGGAAAATAATTGAGCAGCACTGCTGAAAATTGAAATTAAAAGCAAGATATTTAAGACATCAGTTTGGGACTAGGATTGCAATGGATCTGCAAGATCTAATAATAAAATTCAAGGGGCAGAATGAAAAAAATGGTACTAAAATGGAATATAAAGAAAACCAAACTGATGATAACAGTTTCAACAACCAGCTTTAGAACTGACAATTAAGATATTAAAGATTGCTTTCGTTTTTTAGATTGACCAACAAGAAACAAACAATCAAGGACTATGCTGCAGATCTTAAGGTCTTGGCAGCCATGAAGGTTTTGGAAAGATATTCAAATGTCAGAATGTGTCTATACATACAACAGTCAGAATGGCTTTGAGTCCAAGTGATTTAGTACTTTGACACTGAAATGAATGCTATGGTCAATGACCTAATCTCAAGTTTCTTCTGCAAATGACTATTTAAAGCCCTGTACTTAAATTAACTATGCTACCTGCCAAGTGTTTCCTCAGAATCCTTTCTCAGGCAAGTATCTACCACTGTTATTTGTGATCCTCTCTTTTAAAATTCTCTAGGATGACATTGGGAACCTGAGACACCAAGTCGCTACACATGGTTATGCTTTTTTGTAAACAGCCTTTCTGTCCTTGAGATAGGTCTGAGAAGCTATTAAAATTCTGGATGTTTTTTTCTCTTGACCAGCATAGCACCTTTTTACAGGCTGAAGGCAGCACTTGGCCTATGAGTTGTGAGGGGGTGGCGTTGGTGACACAGTATAAACCATATCTCCAGAGCATTTAAGGCAACTCCTTCTCAGTCACGTTTCATCGTTTTCCCTTCTAGCAAAATTGAGAAGTAGAATTTGATGACCACTTCTAGAAGGCTTTTGAAATTACAAACAACATCTAAGGAATTGCATGTGTTTCTCAAATACACATCTGACTTAAAGGATGATTCAGACATGTAAATGTAATATTGTGAGACATTCTCTGAATAAGAATTCTTATGTAAAAAATTATATGTGTTGTAGAAGTGAAAGATAGTAGTACACAGCCAATTGCAACAAAGCATGATATTGAACATAATATGCTTAATGTCTGTTGTTGGAAAATGAAAATCCAAGAAGGGCCATGATGGATGGACTCCGAGATAGTTGATTCCTTTCTTTGAACTATACTGATGCTTTAGCCCCCCCTCCCCCATTTCCTCATTCCATTTGAATCATCATATGCAGAAACTGATTATGATGTTCTTGCAACAAGTCCTCTTGGACACAAATATACCGTATGTTAAGTGCTGGGAAATAGCTAACAATTCTCAGTACTTGCTCTCAGTATTCTTGGACAAAAGCAATTTGACACTTATCCTAGGTAAACCTTGTTCTTCTTTCTATGCTGTCTGGTAAGGAATTTAATTATTTTGGTTCTTGTCTACCTGAGGAAACAAGCACTCAAAATCTTGGTGGAAACAAAATGTTTTCTCAAATGGAGTTGCTGGCATATATCCCAGATTTCCTTTGCATGAGTCCGGATGTCTGGCAATACAAACATAGCATTCTTTACAAGATAGCAATTCTAGGATGCATGTTTGTGAGTATATGTGTTTGTATGTATGTGTATATACATACACACACACACAAAAACACACACAGGTAGCCTTCGACTTCAACAGTTCATTTAGCAACCATTCAAAGTTACAATGGCACTGAAAAAAGTTTTTCACACTTACCTTAAGAAAAAGGCAATAGAATAACTAATATTAAAAAATGTTTTCCTCACCAATATGTCCTCCCCAAAAATTTAGCTATCTCTCCTCCATGTTCAACAATCATGGGCCATTTTGCTTCTGTGTGTATATTATGAATATAGTAATCTGCTTGCTAGTGACTACTAATTGCTAGTTCAGACATTCTCAATCCATATCAGAATTGGAAGGAATGTGAGGCATCTCTCTTTGGAAAATAGATGGTGGCATCAGGAACTACTAAGCTGCTAAACCAAAGCAGGTGTTGGAAGAAATATCCATCTGGTTCAGTTCCAAGCAGTTCCACACTGGAAACATGATTGCAAAGATGGCTTAATGATGAAGCAAACCACATGGATTCTGCTGCATGGTGCAGCTAACCACATGGAGTTGAGAGTGAGGGGTTTTCATACTTTCTCTTGGGTTTTGTATTTGAGCTTCCTGTTCTGGAGCCAATGTATTCTATTGGATGTTTTCAGACTCCCATGGGGCCATGTAGGGGTAATGTGAAGTTCATAGCTGGCTCTATAGCTCAGGTTGTCTGAGAAGTTTGATTGAAGTTACTGAGGGTGATGCAATGTCCTTAGGAAATTGTGCAATGTAGTGAGCTCTGTATCTTAGTAGGTTGAACCATACATACATACACACACACACACACACACACACATATATACACACATATATACACACATATATACACACATATATATATATGGATCTTTGGTTATTCGGGTTTTCTCCCGCGTAAGATTGGAAGTATCCAGGCAACGTTTCAGGCTTGTGTGAAGATGATGAATGAGACTTCATTGAAATGTTGCCTAGATATTTCCAATCTTACACGGGAGAAAACCCTATGTACGGCATTCAGCTTTGTTCGGGTATTTTCCCACGTCATTGTAATTGTGCTTTTAAAGTTGTAGCAACGTTTCGGCAGAATCTCATCTGCCATCATCAGGCTTCTGTATAGTGTTCATCTGTGAGTCAGACTTTTACAGTGGTTTCAGATTTAAATTTGGGGCAACCTATTGCTGTGCCAGAATGGTTTTTTCTTCATCCTGATTGGTTGGGAGTCTTGGTCTGTGTTTATTGGGCTTGGAGTTTGCTGTGTTCTGCTTGATTGGTGTTTCTAATATCTTCTGTCTGTTTTGTGGCTCTTTTTGTATCTTGATTGGCTGGCAACATTGTGTTGCTTTATTGGAGGCCTTTAGTGCAGCTTGGCTCCGGGTAAATGGACTGCTACCATTAGTTAGGAAGCTGGGTTTCATCTGGGTGCCTGGTTGGGGTGTGTTTGAGCTGGAGGTATCAGGGGGTATCTGTTTGTGCCGAGGTGTTTGCCTGGCTTGTGGTGTGGAGTTTTTTTTGTTTGTGAGTGCAGGCTTCCAAATGATTGACAGTCTGATGGAATCATCTCTTCTATTCATGCTTTCTGGTCTTTTTTCAATCTCTATGGCTTCTCTGATGATTCTGTGGCTGGGATTTTCTATAGTGGCTAGGGTTTTGGTGGCATTGAAGTTGATGCTATGACGTGTGGCTTCCATGTGTTGGACTAGTGAGGAAGTGTGTTCCAGCTTTTTGACTGCATTTTTGTGTTCCTCCAGGCGGGTACTTATTCTTCTATTGGTCTGTCCAATGTATATGGCCGGGCATGATGCACAGGGGACTTCGCATATGCTTTGGTTTTCCAGGTCAATTTTATCTTTGGGTTTTCTAAGGATGGCTGCTATTTTTCTGTCTGTTTTGAAGGCAGTCTTGATGTGATGTCTGTGTAGTATCTTACTAATTTTGTCTGTAGTACCTCTTATGTAGGGCAGGACAGCTGTTCCATAGGTCTGTTCATCTTCTGGGTCTCTATTATGTCTCAGTGTTTTTTTGTGGATCAAGTTGGTGATTTTACTTTTGTGAAAGCCGTTGGCTTTCGGGTATTTTCCCACGTTATTGTAGTTGTGCTTTTCAAGTTGTAGCAACGTTTCGGCAGAATCTCATCTGCCATCATCAGGCTTCATATATATACACACACTGCTCAAAAAAATAAATGGAACATAAAAATGAGACATCCTAGATCTGGGTAGTAATTATTTTTTCTGCAGTCCTAATTATCCTCTGAAGTCTGTGTCTGTCCTGTTGGGTTGCAGAACCAAACCAGACAGTTATAGAGGTGCAGATGATAGACTCAGTCATTCTTCTGTGGAACTGTATCAGCAGCTCCTTGGGCAGTTTGAGCTTTCTGAGTTGGCGCAGAAAGAACATTCTTTGTTGTGCTTTTTTGATGATGTTTTTGATGTTAGGTGTCCATTTTAGGTCATGTGATATAGAAGAACCTAGAAATTTGGGGGTTTCTACTGTTGATACTGTGTTGTCTAGTATTGTAAGAGGTGGTAGTATGGGAGGGTTTCTTCTAAAGTCTACTACCATTTCTACAGTTTTGAGTGTGTTCAGTTCCAGATTGTTCCAGTTACACCACGAGGCAAGTTGTATAACCTCCTGTCTGTATGCAGATTCATCATTGTCTCAAATTAGACCAATCACTGTTGTGTCATCAGCAAACTTCAGTATTTTAACAGATGTAGTAAACTGTCTACTATTGACCTCACCCCTTTCCTAAGAAGTCTGTAGGGGGCGTGCATAAGCACACCAATGTGCCTACCGTTCCTGTCCTATTGTTTCTTTTTTATTTTTCTTATATGTATCCATTTCATGTATTCATAACGATGTTTATACTTATACCTATTATCTTGTAAGTGATTGACAAATCAGATAAATAAATAAATAAAATAAATTAAGTCCTGAAGGGCCATGTCTTAAACCCATCATCCTTGAGCTGAAGGACTTTTGTTTTGGAGATAGGCTGCCCCAATCTTTCTCAATGGGCACAAAATATCTGCTGCGGAGAGGGAGCTGGGGCTCTGAGTTTCTGTCTCCCTTGAGATTTTTTTTATTTCTCTTTCAGGGAAATATTTTATCCTGGCTTTTTTTTAATATTCAAAATATTTCATTCTTCTGGGAGGGAGAATGGCTTCCTACATAGGCTTCTGGAAGATAAAGTTTGAAACTTCTAAGCATTTACCTTTTGGGCTCAGCCAGTTCTACTATGGTTCAATGTGTGGCTTTTATTTAACAATAAATAACTAAATGCATGAGATATAGAGGAAGAGAATGTAGGATTTATTTTGCCTCCTCAAAAAAAGCAGATGTGGCCAAAAGAGATGAATGATTTGTGCTGAATTATCTGTGGTTGGAGTGACATAGTAAGGAAGAAAAAAACAGAGATACACATTGCTAGCAACATGGAAAAGGTTCTCCTGCTTTCCCATCCTAGTTCCAGGAAGTCAGGTAGGAAAGAATTATCCATAATCTTGCCAATCCTCACCTTCCTGAAATTACCTTTGGCATAGATTAACTTTATTCATATAATGCCTAACTGTGCTTAACTTACTCATGGCTGACTCAGTTATTTGGTTTCATACAGCATACATGTATGGTATTTGTTTTAAAGTCTAAAATCATAAATTAATGCATTAGCTGCTAGATCAAAATGTGATAGACTAGTTTGTGACCAAGTATGCTCTGCAAACTGAACCGTATCTTTCTCCTGCGGCATCTTCAATCTTAGTAAATCACTGCCCATTGAACAATTAAACAATATAAAACATATTAAAATGACCATTATAAGAGAGAAAGGTTAGGCATTCAAAGTTTGCCATTGACTGATACTTATTTCTTTCCTTTGTCTTTCTTTTGTTAGTAATGAGGCAAATCTCCAACAAAAGGTTTTTGAGTGTAATGCAGATGGTAAACAAAACCCAAAATTGTAGTTAACAGTGATCGGTGCAAATCCAGTTCTTTTATAGCAGGATATTATTTCTTTCTGTATATGGTCACTGCTGGACTTACGAGAGAGAGTGGTGTGATTTGAATACAGATAATAACCAATGCTATCAATATCGCTTGTATAAACTAGCTTCAGTTTGCTGCCAACTTTTAATCTCTCAGTTGTATAGCACCTCTTGCTGCTACATCATTCTAGTATAGTGTCTGTTTCACAAGTCAATACGTTAATGGGATCATAATATAAGAATATAATTTCAGTAAAACTGATTATTTATTATCATTATGGAGATTAAATTGCTGTCGATTAATTCCTCAATTTGGACTGTTCCTGTTGCATTTAGCTTATTCCTGTCTGCCCTTGAGGAAGTAAAACATTACATTGTCAGAATCTTACAGATGGAGAATTTATCCATTCCCTCTGTATCATGTTGGGATATTATAATCATATTATTCACCAACAAAGTGGTGAATAATCTGTATGGTGGGGATTTAGAATCTGCGCGTTGCTGAATTAGCAAAATATAAACTTGCATATTCTATATTGCTATATAAATTAGTTAAGATTTGGGATTTTTCTCTAAATGATCCTTAGTCACAAGAACCATAGTACCTAAATTTAGTTATAGATAAGATTAATAACTAGGGACACAGTAGCTCAGTGGCTAAGATACTGAGCTTGATTAAAAAGGTTGACAGTTTGAATCCCTAGTGTTACGTAATGGAATGAGCTCCCAGCTTCTGCCAACCTAGCAGTTCAAAAGCATGTAAAAGTATGTAAAAACGGATGTAGAAAAATAGGGACTACTTTGGTGAGAAGGTAACAGCATTCTGGGCACCTTCAGCATTTAGTCATGCCAGCCACGACCACGGAGACATCTTCAGACAGCGCTGGCTCTTTGGCTTTGTAATGGACAAAAGCACCACCCCTAGAGCTGGAAATGATTAGCACGTTTGTCTATTTGTCAATTCCAATAAAATCTAGGGATAAGAAAGCTTTTGCAACACTGTGACCATGCTACTACTGTATGACTGAAAAATAATGACAGCTATCTCTGTCAAAAGCAATGTTTGCTAATGTAGGAACATTCTCCCCTAAACCTAAATTAAACCGCAGAGCAAAGTAAAAATCAGGCAAATGAAGAGTGCCCAAATTAGTGCAAAACATTTTGCAAAAGCTTTTGCAAAAAACATTAGTGCAAAAGCTTCTAAGTGCAAACTCCTAGACTCCCCCCCCCCTCAAAATAGTCTTCCAAGAATCCCAAATCCTTTGTTTAGTGCTGTCAATTGCAGACAGACTGCTTTGCCCTCTGTGATCCATTCTCTTATAGGCCATTTCCTAATTTGGGGAGAAAGTGATTCTCTATTTAGACACCACATACCACTGATTTGTGAAGTACACTTATGAAGATAAAGCCTTCTACAGATGCCTTACCATAGAATAGGCATACTTTTACTGTATTTTTATCATTGAATCAGATCCTTCCATCTTTGTGCATTTACAAGTGGATTACAAGTAATAGCCTCTAATTTTTTTTCTCCCTATATTCATATTTTCCAATTTGTAAATTATCAAGCAGATACTGAAAAATAGTTTAATTCAGAAAGAGGACTCCAGATTTTGATAGTTAAGGTCCAAATTTTAATCCTAGAATACTTTTTCCTTTCAAAAATTGGTCCTTGCTTTTTGGTTGAAATTATTTATAAAGAAAATTGATAAACCAATGCTCTTCATTTTAATATTTTTCCCCAAAGTGCAAGCCAACTTTGCTTAATCTAGAACACCAAAGTGAAAAAAAACCCCTTCTTTTTAATGCTCTTCAGAGAGCCCTCCCTCCACATTCAAGAGGTCCACACCAGAATCTGTTAGTGTCAGGTATAAAATGGTTTATTTAAAATGCAAAATATTTATAAAACACAAACATTAGTAAAAAATAAATCCCACATAGGCAGGGATAAGGTACAATAGAGCTTTGCATTTTCATACCAAAAGAACAGGTATGTAAGATTTTAAATGGCAGTGTTGTTCAACTGCTGCGCAGCAGCAAAATAAATCTTTGTTAATAGTCTTTTTGGACTGCAGTGTTCTAACCCAGAGATGTTCTCTCATAAAGGCATTATTTGCAAATCTGTCCCTGAGGAAGGGACAAATGTCCTGCAGGTCACCACCATCTCAAATGTCCTGCAGGTCACCACCAAACCTAAATTAAACTGCAGAGCAAAGAAAGAGTCTTTCTATGAGGCGCGTTGCCTGTTCACAGAGTTCCTTAAAGTCAGCACTTGTTTGCCTTTTTCTTGGATCATGTCCTCTTGTTTTTGAACCACAACCTCCACCTTCTTCTCTCTTTTTGTGAGTGACAGAACGGCCATTTTCTTTTTCTTCTCCTCTTCCTCCTCTTCCTCTTCCTCCAGTTTCCCTTCAGAGATGAAAGGACTGCAGACAGTCTCTACCAAGCCAATAACCACCCCAAAGAAGGCCAGCACGCTGCCCAGCATGTACAGCTTGACCATTTTCCCATTGGGCTTCTGGCTCAGCATTTCTTTCGCAAATGGGATCAGCTCTTGCATTGTCTCCATAGTCCAGCTGCTTGGAAACACCTAGATGGAGAAACAGGAGAAAAGTAGGTCAGCTACAACTTAGCTTGTGAAAAGCCTTTTAATCTAGGCCATCCTACTCTGAAAGAACAGCCCCCCCCCCACGGAGGTTGTTTAAGTTGTTTCATTTTAAGAAACAACTTAAATAATTTGCCTCCAGATGTTGTGGTTGCTCCAATACTGGAAGTTTTTAAGAAGAGATTGGACAACCATTTGTTTGAAATGGTATACTTTTTCCTGCCTGAGCAAGGGATTAGACTAGAAGACCTCCAAGGTCCCTTCCATGCTGTTATTCTGTATAAAAAGGCTACAGTAGATGCATTTCTAATACAGTCCAAGTACAATTCTCCTTATGCGGCCAATCATATGCAACAGCATGAATTCAAAATCATTAGGCTTTCTTAAAAAAATAAAATAAAATAACAGCCCTTCTGTCCACTACAACCCCACGAATCCTTTCCATGAATTCAGTGTCTTCGAACAGAGGAGAAGAGCCGCAGCTCGGTTCTAAACCGGCACTGCAGCTTGGACAATCAAAAGAAAAAAATAAATTAAACATCGGCCGGCCTTACCTGTAAGAAATCGTCTGTCTCGCTCGGAGCTTTTATCAGCCGTTGAATTCAGAGCGCCCCTTTCCCTTCCTCACAGAAGCAACAATAGAAGCATCGTCACTTCAGTTAACTTGCTACAGTAGCGGTCGGGCTCCGTACTTTATAGTCCCACGCTTGTTCAAGGCCCCGCCCCTGCCCGGACCGACCGCTTGGCTTCGTTCCTGCAGGCTGCTGGCCAATGGGACTGCCCATGCGCCGAACACGCCGCCATCTTACAGCCATTGGCCCGAAGCAGAGCTTCCTGGTTTGGTAATGCTGGCTGCGCAGGCGGAGGTGGTCGCCAGCCCCCAAGGAGACACGCCGGAGAAGGGCGCCCGAAGCATTCAAGGCAGCAGCAATAAATCGCGTTCGTTTGTCAACCTGGAGAGAGTCACGTAGCATCTGTCCAGGCGGCCTTTCCTACTGTTCAATCCCTTTTGAGCGACGTGCGCAAGGGCTCGTGCTGGGGTGACCTTCACTCTTTCCCTTAAAACCGCATTGCCTTAAACGGACATTGCGCAATTCAGAGGAAGTTTAATGGGTGATTCGCTGCATTTTTTTTGCTTTATGAAACGATTTGAAATTTAACTCGCCCCGATATTACGATTCAGAGTAGATTACTACAAACGCGGGCTACAGCAAATCAAGATTCCTTGACTTTTCCAAAGACAGACCCGGGATTCGATTTTAACGTGGCTTTAAACCAGAGGTCTCCAAAACTAGTTGACGAATTCTGGGAGTTGAAGTTCACAAGTCTTAAAGTTTGCTAAGGCTGGCGACCCGCTGCTTTAAATTAGTGGTTCTTAACCTGGGCGATATTGCCCCCCAGGGGGCAATTTCGTTTTTCAGGGGGGCGATGGAATGAAAAGGGGCAACGCGGGAATGAAGGAATGGAAGGGGGGCGATATGGGGGCGATGGAGTGAGAAGTTTTGGGACTTTGAGACGTTTTTCGTACAGTGAACCGCTGTATATCTGTCGTACAAGTCCTGGAAACCTCTGTGGCACTTTACAGGCTAAGGGACCCTAGTCCAGGAGTCCCCAGACTTGGCAACTTTAAGACTTGCAGACTTGAACTCCCAGAATTCTCCAGTCAGCTATGCTGGCTGGAGAATT
>BHEV01000575.1:0-33116 GCA_004319985.1 Emydocephalus ijimae
TTCCTTTTGTATCAAACACAATAAAAGAACGTGTTCCGATTCATTCGGCGCGCGCTCATCCCGAGAAACCCAGCCTGCTGTTTTTTCCTTCTCCTGTGCTCCCCTTCATGAGCAGCCCATCTTGATGCGGGACAGCAGATACCGCACCCGTGCACAATTGGGGGTCTTCTGCATTCATGGCTCCTGTTCAAGCCTTTTGTGCTGTTCTTGGAACAGGAGACTCTACATGCAGGTTACTCATGCCCTAGTCATCTTTCATATAAATTATGTATTTGATATGGGGCTACCCTTGAAGATTATTTGGAACTTATGTTGGTGTAAAATGCAGTAGCGTGGTGCAGTTGTGTGTGAATCTACACATGTATATTTATCTTTCTGCTCTGTGAGTTGCATTGGTTACCAATTTGCTTCTAGGTCCAATTCAAATTGCTGATGATACCCTTTAAAACCCTATTTGGCATGGGATTGACTTATTTGAAAGCCCCCCCTTCCCCCATGCCATGTTTCCCCTGGGTACATGGCAGAAGGGATTTGTTGCAGTCTGATCTGGTAGAAGAGATTTGTTGCAGTCTGTCCACTACTAAGTGCCACTTGATACACCCAGGAGAGCTTTTTATTTTTTACTGCTTTGTAAAAGAATATCAGTCTGATCCCAATCTTGACGGCCTGGGGATCAGGGTGGAATGGACCCCATAAAATGGTTATGCTGTTCATAAATTAGGGTGTTTTCCAAATGACAGTTATCTACAACATTTAATTGTTTTTATTTGTGTGTGAGATTGCTTTACATTCATGAAAGTAAGATAGGCTGCTGAATACATTGAATTTTTTAAAAATGAAAATAAAGTTAATTCTTTTCTGAATTAAGTGTTTATAGCAAACATTCACAAGTGCAGTTTATCAGAGCTACATGTGTATTCTCTCTGTCTCTCTCTGTACATGTATTGATATGTATACATAAGTATATATACCTATATACATTATATATATATAAAATGTATATATGTATAATATGTATATATGTATGTGTATATATGTATATGTATTTTTCTTAAGTTTTCGCGGGTACTTACATGTATGGCATTCAGCTTTGTTCGGGTATTTTCCCACGTCATTGTAGTTGTGCTTTTAAAGTTGTAGCAACATTTCCGCAGAATCTCATCTGCCATCATCAGGCTATACAGAAGCCTGATGATGACAGATGAGATTCTGCGGAAACGTTGCTACAACTTTAAAAGCACAACTACAATGACGTGGGAAAATACCCGAACAAAGCTGAATGCCATACACACACACACTGTGATCATATTAAGAGCAACTGCATTCTCTTCGCTGATGATGTAAAGCTATTCAATACCACAGACAATACTGCTACCCTTCAAAAAGACCTCAACTATGTATCAGAATGGTCAAACAAATCGCAACTTCAAATCTCAACAAATAAATGCTCTGTCTTATACATTGGCAAAAAAAATCAGAACCAAACTCTGTCAAGGACCTTGGAGTGCTCATCTCTAATTATTTAAGTGCTAGAGCCCACTGTAACTACATAGCCAAAAAGGCATTAAGAGTTGTTAACTAATCCTACGTAGCTTTTTCTCTGGTAATATCACACTAGTAATGAGAGCATACAAAACATTTGCTAGACCTATACTTGAATACAGCTCATCAGTCTGGAACCCGCATTACGTATCTGATATAAACACAGTTGAGAAAATCCAGAAATATTCACAAGAAGAGTTTTCCACTCCTCTACTCATTGCAGAATACCTTATGCCAGACTTGAAATTCTAGAACTAGAAAATCTAGAACTACGCCGCCTTCGGTCCGATCTAAGTATAGTATGTAAAATTATACATTGCAATGTCCTGTCGATGAATACTTCAGCCATACAAGAGCACACAATAGACACAAAGGTAATCCGCACCAAACTTGATTGCAGGAAATACGATTTCAGCAATAGAGTGGTAAATGTCAGGAATATTCTACCTGACTCTGTGGTTTCCTCCCCAAATCCCAAAAATTTTAACCTTAGACTGCCTACTATTGACCTCACCCCTTTCCTAAGAGATCTGTAGTGGGCATGCATAAGCGCACCAATGTGCCTACCATCCCTGTCCTATTGTTTCTTCTTTATTTTTCTTATATGTATCCATTTCATGTATCCATAACTATGTTTACACTTTTATCTGTTATCTTATAATTGCTTGACAAAATTAAATAAATAAATAAATAAGATTAAACCTGAATTACCAAAGACTATTCTTTGGGACTATTCATGCTAATCGTTCTCAGTATTGTGCCTTTTGCGACATCAATAAAAATAATATAAAATGTTGCCTTTATTATTGTTTTTCCTTGACTTGCCTGTTTTTGCCAGTGAAATATTTTGTTTATTTATGTTTAGTCAATAAACATCAAGTTATATTTTTTGGCAGTGCAACTGAGTGGTACATGGAGGCTATGGCCAGAGAGGCCTATGCTCACATATGGTGGTGCAAAATTGTGGTCATACTTGGGGCAAAATGATTTAGTTTCAGCAATCCCCACCCTCATTATAACACATATTAAGTATTTCAATACATTTGGGGCTGTCCTTACAGTCTACTTGGAAACTACATTCCATGTGCTTACTTGCACTTATTTGGGAAGATACAACATCAACATTACAGGCTGTAATGGTTAATAGTAAGTTTCCAAGTAGAATTTAAGATGCTATTGTTGACCAGTGAAACCCTTTAGAGTTGGATACCTTTCAGATTGTCTATTCTAACCAGTATCAGTCTGATCAATTAGAATTGTTAGAGAGAAGCTTTATATAATTTTACACTTCTCAAAAATTTGAGATTCTAAGGCTAGATGGCATTGTTTCTTTGGCAATTCCAGTAACAATAGCACTTAGACTTATATACTGCTTCACAATGCTTTACAGTGCACTCTGCATGGTTTATATCAGCATATTGCCCCCAACCGTTTGGATCCTCATTTTACCAACTTCAGAAGGGTGGAGGACTGAGTTAACCTTGAGCCCCATCAAGATCAAATTTCAGGCTCTGGAAATACTGCAGTTTAACCACTGTGCTGCCAGGGCTCCTTTGTATTTTGGAGATCACTCTATCGCTGTCCATGCTGATTTTCTGAAATCTTTTAAAAAATGTCCTAATCATTGTTCTAACTGGTTGGATCTTAACTTAAAGTGCATCATGTAATTCATTCTGATTGGAGCAAAGTACAAATATAATAAACAATCCTATTAAAAGAATCTTTCATCTGGTACCTGAAAGTGATGTTTTAAAATGTAATAAGACACTTTTTGCTGAAAATAAAGCATTTCTCAAGAACCACTTCATAACTAAAATAAACTTTACACTGACATGTACTTTCTTTTAATGTGATTTTGTTTAGAAAAATATGAATCTACCTAATCTAGTAACTTCCATATGTGTTCTGGCTACAACTGTAAAAATTCCAACCTAGCATGGCTGTTAGTTAAGTTTTGAGAATTGTGCTTGAATTGTGCCACCGAATGCTGAATTTCAACACAAAACTCCATTTATCATAAACCAGGGATGTTAAACTCGCAGTCCACAATCCAGATGCATCACGCACTGGCCACATCCATGCCCCGTTTAGAGAAGGGGCAAAGTCTTGATATGTTACATGATGCTGCCATGACGTAAGTTTGACACCCCTGTCATAAAGTAATTCAAAAATCTGGGACACTATAAGCAGAGAAAATGTGAGTTTCAAGTGGAACATATTTTATATACACATAGTATCATGTGAAAATTAGACACTAAAGGCACTTCAAAAAGGACTGGACTATAGTAATAAAATGCTTATATATGAAATCAGCTTTAAGATACAAAATAGTTAAGTCACAGACTTCATTTCATTTGTGCAGATCCAATTAGCTGGCAACATGTTAAAAAACATATCCAAATAAGAGCATACTGTACCTTAACAGGATGCAAATTAGTAGTTGTAATGATCTTATGTAGAGGTCCAGCTAGTTTAATTGGAAGCTTGGGTTCTTTATCCAGTCCTTGTGGTTTTGTATAGTAATTTAGCTTTTCACGTGGAAAGAAGTTGTTGATAACTGTTACACAATCATGCTGACCTAAAGAGAGCAAATGATTTCCCTTTATGAAGTGAAAAACTATTAGATTATTAATTCTGGTGATTTGTTGATGAAATATAGTTTGCTAAAAAAAAATAATACTGAGAATGACATTGAAAATAATTTTACTAATGCTGGTAATTGATAAGATTCAAATCAACTCTTCTGTTCAGAAAATTCAGGACCTAAAATAGATTCATTTTTGACCTATAATTTTAAATTCATTCCCATTTTTTGAGCCAGTATTTCTTTAGTCAAATGTGCTATATCAATCCAATTTTTATATAAAAATACCACATATTCAGACTCAAAATGGTGCATGGGTGTATTAGCTAAAAGGAAGAATGCTTTTCTTACCAAAATATTTTATACTTTTTCACAATTTAATTTACTGTATGATAGAAATTAAGTTCTGTTCAACGGAAAACAGAAAAGGTATCTTAAATATTTAGACAAGCAGAAGATTATAAATCGAATAAATAGGTAAAAATAGATAAGACAAGACATCCTTTGTCTTTACCCACAAAAGCAGCCATCTGAGCTGCAGTTCTCCCCACAGAATTAACGACATCAATCTCTGCTCCAGCCTCTAACACCATCCGGGTTATTTCTTTGTTGCCTAAATGAAGAAACTTTATTTAGACTTTTTAAAGATGTTTTCGCAAACTAAATAAAATAGGTTTCCTTCGGATAGCTATTAAAGCTAACCCTTTTGCTAACAAAGAAATCAAACACTTGGTTTTCTAACAGCCAATTACACAGGTTCAAATTCTTTTCTCTTCTTTACTATACTTTCAATTGGAAGCATCTGTGGTCACAGAACATAGCCATTTTTCTTTTCAAATATGAAACGTATCAAGAAACTATCTTCAATTCTAGCTCTTTAAATCTTAAATTGTCTGTTATTTACCCTTCCATCCACCATTATTCTGATCAATTGATACCAATGACTTGATTTTGCATGTTCTCCAATTTGGAGAAGAAAAAAGAACATTGCACCAAACATCATCCTAATATATGGATGAGAAAGTAGTCAGTTCTGTGGACATGATTAAGGTCCAACACTCTATTTATGTTAAATCAAGCTACAATATCTTATACCAAACTAAAATTCCCAATCCTGTTGATTTCCTCAAATTCTGTTATCATCTGTTTTTTTCTATCAGAACTCAAATAAAAATAAAATATATAACTTTAAAAATATATGCATTCTTATGCCATCAGATTGAATCGAAGATGACAATTTTTACACATTTAATAGAAAGCAAAATCTTCCTAACACTTTTGTAGTCCCTCAGAAAAGAACAGGGTTTTTTTCTTTGTGTAAATAAGAAACTATACTTAACAGAAAAAGGAAAATACTATTTACCTGAGAGTCCAGCAAACATTAAGGCAGTATATCCATATTCATGACTGTTGCAGCTTACATCAGCTCCATGTTGCATCAATAGTCTGCATATATCAGTTTTACCTTTATATGCTGCATGCATTAGAGGGGTCATTCCATGCTAATGAGAGAAGGTATAAATGCAAGTTCTATTTGTTTTCAAGTTAACAATACCATAGCAAAACTCATGTTTGCCAGATGGACTGGCAAAAAAGTATTAATTGTTAGAATCCTAAAGCTAAAAATGTGGGGATGCCCTAAGACCCATTAAAAATGCAGGTGAATGGTATAACAATATAATATTTATTTTGTTATACACTGTAACTTAACAAAAATATTTTAACTCCATTGCCTTAATATAACCAACTTGTTAAAATGTTTTTTCTTTATTTTTAAATTCATGATTGCTATTTTTATTCGCTTTTAGAAATTTTCTGTTCATTATATTGTAGATATTTTATATAACAGTGTTTGTTTTTTGAACATTTGGTTTAACATGTTGTTTCATTATTTTGAATTTTATTGCAAATCTCTTTGAGATTTTTAATGGGAAGCACGTATGAATACATAATTATAGGCTTAAGAGTTCTGACAAAGTCCCATCATGTTTAACTATGGGTGGTAATACTTTTTTCAAACTTCAGTGAAATGTGTATCTAAAATTAGATCCAAAATTGAATCAGAAGGCAGGTGTGGTCTATTAAAATGACTTGCCTTTAGTAGAACATGGACTCTAGATAGATTAAATCAAATTCTCTGTACCCTGATGAGCATAGAAGTATTAAATATGTAGAAACATGATAATTTCATTTTCAAGTCATCTGAAAATATGAATTGAAAATAAATATACTTAGCTTTGTTTCAGTATACATATTTGGAATTAAAGCCAGGTTGCAGAGCCATTTGGACTTTATAGCTTGCAAAGATAGAAGCTTTAAAATGATTGCAGAAGATGATTAACATTAACAAAGAAAGAATAAGGAATGCATTTAAAATAATGAATGCATTTAGTAGTTATATTGTAATCTTTTTATGGCTAAAATTCAGAGGCTTATTTTGAATAAAAATGTATAGGATTACATTCGAAATATATGATTTATTTCCAACAAAATATCTATAACTCTTCACGCATTTCCACTTCACCTAACTACTTTACTATCATTTGTATTTCTTAATGCTATTACTCATCTTAAAGTAATCATAAATGCAATTCAGAGATTGCTATTTTCTGGATCTTAAATTTGTGGTAGAAATTCTTCCTAGGTTTTGTTAAGCCAAATCAATTTCAGATTAAAAATGCAATTCTGCCAAATGTTACCTCATCTAAACAATTCACACGGACGGTCTTGCTGCCAAGAAGTCTTGAAGCTTCTTCAGTGTTTCCTAAAGGGAAAAATAGTTTATAAAAAAGAATAATTAAAAATGTGTATTATATTTGAATCCCGCATTTTGTTCCAAATAGTTTAATGTATTTATATTGTTCCAAGTCCCCATAAGTCTTATAAAGTATCTACATTCACAGTTCATAACCGAGCCTTGAGTTTTTTCCAGTTCTATTTCAATATTCCAATCATTATGCTACATTGTTACAGTTTAATAAAACATCTTTAAGATTATAAAGTTACTGTACCTTATTATCCAAATATTTTATTATTAAGAAATAATAAACTACAAAATCATTTTGGCAAACAATTTTTTCAAGGTTTTTAGTCTTAGGTCTTCCATCCAATTTTTAACATAGATTAAGATCACAATGATAAAGTTCAGATGGCCATCACTTGCATCATCTTAATGTTAGAAGAATACGGTTGGCCAAGGACCAACTTTTGGGGAATTTGGCCTTTGTCTAACTTTAGTTTATATAAGTGAGAAATGGTTTCTTGTGCTTCAGATTTGTTTAACTTCAGTATTCAATTAGAGATATGGCAGGAGCTAATCATGCTACCTAATGTCAGGGAATGTTACGGGTGAAGATTTCAATATTTCAAATGGGATGTTTTCATTTGAGAGCATAATTATCATAAGACTACTTATGCTCCATTATTGAATCTTCAGTCTAAACCGATGGACAATACACCCTTTTGATCTCTAAACTGACAATGAATTAACAATTAACAATGAATTTAGAAGATTCAAAATATGAATCTAAACCTTAACAGCATTAAGGAAAATACAGTCCAATGTATTTGGAGGAAACTGATTAGAAAGACAGAAGTAGACATACCATATTCTACAAAGCAGCTACCTGTTCAGCTTAATGCAATTTTGAGTATGCAGTTAGCAAGCACATTGTTTGAATCTCATCATGTGAATGAACTGAAGGTAGCATAAACTGGCTGTCATATATTAATTATAAAAACAGAATATATTATTATAAAAAAACAGAAGGAACACAATCTGTCACCACCAGTCCATTTGTTAATTACAAGTGAGAATGATAAAGAAGGAATTTAAGCTTTTAAATCCTTTATCTGCTAGTATCTTTTTTGTAGTAGATTGTATGACATTAACAAGATAACCAGACTACTCAACTGGATTTATGGGATGTGAGATGTGAATGCTGATTGGTGGGGAAGGGAAAGGTGGGACACAGAAAGCCACTCTTATGGAAAGCAGTCTTCATTTTTTATACCAATATGGTTCTGCCCAGTCAAAGAATTTGGGAAGACCTTCAGTGGTATGAGGTTCTGCCACTAGATAGATCAGCTTGGAATAAATCTGATAAAGCTATAAATCTGATAAATCTAAAAATCTGATCTCATAACTGGCTGACCAACCGCACTCAACATGTAGTCCTCAATGGAACTGCATCTACATGGAGGGAAGTATGCAGTAGAGTACCCCAAGGCTCCGTTTTAGGCCCAGTACTCTTCAACATCTTCATCAATGACTTGGACAAGGGCATAGATGGGGAACTCATCAAATTTGCAGACAATACCAAGCTGGTAAGAATAGCCAACATTGCAGAAGATCATCTTAAGATATAGAAGGACCTTGAGAGACTTGAATATTGGGTGCTATCTAACAAAATGAAATTCAGTGTTGAAAAAAGTAAGCTTCTACATTTAGGCAAGAAAAATCAAATGCACAGGTACCGTGTATTTGGTGCCTTGCTCAATAGTAATAACTATGAGAAATCTCGGAGTCCTAGTGGACAATCATTTAAATGTGAGCCAGCAGTGTGCAGCAGCTGCCAAAAGAGCCAATGCAATCCTAGGCTGCATAAACAGAGAGATAGAAACAAGATCGCGTGAAGTGTTAATACCACTTTATAATGACTTGGTAAGGCCACACTTGGAATACTCCAATTTTGTTCACCATGATGTAAAAAAGATGTTGAGAGACTCTAGAAAGAGTGCAGAGAAGAGCAACAAAGATAATTAGGGAACGAGGATAAAACATATGAAGAACAGTTGCAGGAACTGGGTATGTCTAGTTGAATGAAAAGAAGGACTTGGGGAGACATGATAGCAGTGTTCCAGTATCTCAGGGGCTGCCACAAAGAAGAGGGAGCCAAGCTTTTCTCCAAAGCACCTGAAGGCAGGACAAGAAGCAATGGCTGGAAACTAATCAAGGAGAGAAGCAGCCTTAGAACTAAGGAGAAATTTCCTGACAATTAGAGCAATTAATCAGTGGAACAACTTGCCTCCAGAAGTTGTGAATGCTCCAGCACTGGAAGTTTTAAAAAGATGTTGGATAACAGTTTGTCTGAAGTAGTGTAGCGTTTCCTGCCTAAGCAGCGGGTTGGACTAGAAGACCACCAAGGTCCCTTGCAACTGTTTATTCTATTCTATTCTATTCTAATTCTAATTCTTATTCTAAAGCTTGTTCCATCCAGGGCTGAATAACAGATAAGAAGAATAAGAACAGGTAAGAAGGATAGCCTGGAATGTATCATTGAAACCTGGATAGGTGTTGGAAGCTGGATAGTAAAAGTGGCCTTTAGGTTTAAAATGGGATTGCTACTTTTGTACCAGCCTTACTGCCTCGTGGTTTCACAGTCTCAGCTGCTTGATGTTTTGGCCAAACTGCTAATGGACTTCTCAGATTTATGCTACTGGTGGGGCTTCAATCTGTTTTCCCTGGATGAAGAATTGCATGTAGTTCAAGAATTCATAGCCCTGATCAGAATATTGAAGGACCAAGTTACATAGCAAAAGTTACATGTTACAACATATCTGGATATTTGACTCAAAATAGTGGCATCTGGAGGTAGATGATATTATCATCAATCATTTGCCATAGACAGATCACTTTTTAACAGCCTTAGAATTATTTGCAATTATTCCCATTGCAGAAAGGAAAGATCCATTTGACTGATCTACTCCAGACATATGATGGGTTTCAATGAATTTCAGAGGGAATTTTTGGGATGTTCCTGAAATCTGTTGTCTGGTTTGAGTAAGGTTTTACCCATACTTGGAATAGAGGAATGACAGGAGGTGAAATAGCAGAAGAGACCCTTAGAAGCCACAAGGAGCTAATTCTACTAAGCATGGTTAAAGGTAATTTACTGTTGCTCATAGGAGTGGCAAAACTATTCTTCTGTTCTTATTATACCTGCAAATAGGAAGCCAGCAGCCCTATCAAGGTATCTAACTCCCTCCTAGATAAAAATGGACAGTGGAACATATGTAATTATTATTTAAGTTTATCTTATGAATATAACTGCTTGGATCCTCTCAAAATCCTATGGAGTTAACTGAGACATATCTGGCTTAATTTTCTGCAAATTGTTTAAATCTTTTGGTCTTCAAGAATTGGAGAATCCTGGAAGCTGTGTATGTGCCTACTTTTGTATTATACTTATATTTCTCCTAGTAGATCAAGACTTTCTGGGAGACCATGAGATTGGATCTAGGCAATGGTAATCCAACTGGCTTTTAAAGAGGCAGTGGTTCACCCCCCATCTTAAGAAATATGTTGGATCTGATGGTGTGTCAGAATTTTTGTTCTATCTCTAAATTTTCTCTTTTTTAGGGAAGGTACTTGCTTATCTCAGAAAAATGACTGGGCAGTAAAATCAATAATCTGTCACTTAAAGTTCATCTTAAGGAAAGATGGACAGCCTATAAATTGTATATATATATAAATAAAACAAACAAATTAAAACAGTTAAGACAGATATATTGTTATAAATAAATGCAAAATAAAAACTATGGGAGAACACATAAACATCCTATATGGAGGGTAATTGTCCTGTGTGTTCCTAAAATCTGCTGGAGAAAAATGGTTTTCAGAGATGTCTAAAATGCCAATAGAGTCGGGACTAATCTCACTACAGAGGGAATAATGTTCCAAAGGGTAGGTACCATGAAAGAAAAGGCCCAATTCCTGTGACCTATTAGATGAAACTCTTTACCAGATGGGACTACAGCATACTTGTCTTTCCAAGAGGCTGGTTGCAGCTGGCATGGTGGAGAAATTTACATTTAGCTATAGTTCCCAGAATTCCTCATGTCTCAACTCTTTCTCTGCTCATATATAAATAATATCTACATGAAGTTGTTAAGCAGTATCATTTGTCAGTATGGGGCTTAAGTATTATGTATGTGTTGCTATTACTCAGATATACAATTCTAACTTTGGTAAACCCAAACTTATTTCTATGCTGTTCTGAAGGCTGTGAGCAGCTAGATGGAAAAGAATAGGCTTTGACCTAGAATGACTGAATGGTTCTAGTTTTTAAGACAACCCTCCATGTCAGGAATTTTTCATGCAAGGATGTATTGGCACTTCCCGACATAGATATTGCTTGCATCTTTGAAGTTCTGCTGGACTCTCTCAGACTTGCTCAAAAAGCAGGTGGCAGCTGTGACTAGGAGCATCTTTGCACAAATCTTGTATGCTCACCATGTTTATACTTGGATTATTTTATACTTTGCTCACAGTCATCCATTCCTGGTTCACTTTCTCTTTGGACTATTGCAAGAGACTCTCCTTGATGATGACTCAGAATCTACAACTGCTCCATAACATATAGTTATGGTATACCATGGTATGCTCATGTAACATCATCACTTTAGTAAATGAGCTGGCTCCTAAAGGGTTTTGAGTGTAATTCCAATGGCTAATTATTAAGTAACCCAATGGGTTGAGTTACTTATAGGATGGCCTATCACCAATTATTTCTGCCACCCCACAAAGTTTGACAAAGTAGACATGTTCCAGATCCCTTCTATGAAATTATTAAATGAAATGGGATCCATAAAGTGTACCTTCTCTTTTACAACTCCTGCACTGTGGAAAAGCACTACCCACAAATGTAGATGGCTCTGATGGCTTTTTGTAAAATGAAAAATCTGATATTTTTTTCCCCATGGACAGTTCTCGAATGGTTAAAAGGGACTGGCCTTGAATGTTTTGTTTATTTCTTTTTGTTATTAACCCAATACTAACCCTATTTAATAATTTAAAGTATTTAGATCTCTTTATTAATCAGATTTGCCACAACTTTGGGCAAAAAGGTGTTTGTTTTACATTTACCACAGCAGAAGTTCAGCTTTCTTCTCCATAATTACAGCAAAATATACTCTGAAAGCAAGCACTGGCTAGCATGATTAGTAAATTTTTAGGAAAATAAAAATAAAAATGGACTTTCCTGTAATGAGTAGTTAAATGTCCTATAACACCAGGAATACCATACAGGTCATACATGATCACCAGGCCTAGATTTAATGGAACCTGAATAGCGACTAAGCACTGCTCAAGTTCAATACACAAGACACATCTGAACTAGCAACCTCTCCATTGATCTGCTATATTATTCTCCTTATCTCGTATTTGAACAACCGCACCTTGTGAAATCCTACGCTCGCAATCGGAAAACTACCCGCTTTAAAAGCCACCGGGCCTCACCATGAGGTTTGCATATCGATTCTCTGCAGCCACCAAAAATAGCTGCCTCCAGCTATTCCAATTGCAAGAAATAAAAACCTTCGCCGTCTGGGCCTGAACAAGGAAGCAACCCAGCGAATGCAAACTGAGATAGTGGAGCGTTGCAAACCACTCACCGATGCTAATGACTTCAAGCAATGCTTTCTCCTCCTCGTTCAAGTCACCTCTCTTTGGAAGCGCCATCGCCTATTTTATGTATATTCTTCCTTTTTTTAACTCCCTCCTTGCCAACAGTCATAAAATGGAGCGTGTCCACAATAGAAACCACGGCCGATCAACAGCGGCGACTCCGAAGCTTCATTTGAGCGCTTTACCAGAGCCTTTCAGTGCGCGCTCCGACCTCATGGCCCATACCATCTTGTCACCGGGGAGAGGGGAAGTCTAAAGGCAGGCTGACATGTAGAGGGTAATGCATCTCTTTACGGCACCTGAGCTGTTTGGTCGGCCACGCATAAGTGTACGAGGAACAAAGTAAAAGTAGCGATTAAGAATACGCTAAACTTCCTGAATATGATCAATCACCCCCTCTTTGTTTATAATGGTGCAGCCTAGCCGTGAAGTAGGCGGAGCTCAGGCTGCTTTTAGGTGTCAACGTGCTCGCCCTTCACTTCTCCATTGTGTGCGGAGGCTGGTATTGCGTGTATTGTTGGCTTCTCCTTAGACCAGAGCTTCTTCACCGGCAGAGGTAAGCGAATGTTGGGTTGTGGAAAACCGGCGCCTTGAGCAAGAAAAGGGCAGAAAGCGAAGAGGAGGAAAAGTTGAACAAAAGGAGTACAAGGCATAAAGAGAAGAGGGGGCAGGAGGCATAATTACTCTGGCTTTAGAAGGCATAGAAATGGAAACTCTTTTTTCCGACAGGTTTGACTGCTTAGCTAATCAGTTAGCCAGGCTTTGGGTTAAAGGCTTTCGAGCGACTGCAGCAGCATCAGCAGCGGCGGGAAATTTTGGAGGCGAGACCAACTTTATGTTGGAAGAGGTGTACGTGCATGACTTTAGCAAGGTGACATGGGACAAGAACGTCGTGCTGGGTTGGAAGCAGCAGTGGGAGCTTTTGAAGCGTTCATTTGTGAAGCTGCCTTTTGCGGGAGGGCGGGCCAGAAACTGTCTTTGCGTGGGGATTTAAAGGCCTCCTAATAGGGATTTGGAGGAGGTGGGGGCAAATACAATACTAAAATACAATACGACGAAACGTGTGGGGCACCGAAGTAGCACCAGAGAGAAATAAAAAAGGTGCCATCTTTTCCTTATCTCTTTGGTGAGGCCCCGCACTTGGTGAAACGGTTATAAACGAAGGAGGCGTTTGATATTTTGTAATAACCCAAAAGCAGGTACGGGTTGCTTGAAGTGAAAGCTTGCTGATGCAGCGCTACAGATCCGGTGGTCTTTAAAACCAATCTCTGTCTTTCTGTGGGGCAGCGGGGCACGCTTTTTTTTTTTTTTTTACAGAAGCGCAGTTGACATACAAGAAACGTGGACCAGAGAAGTATAAATTTCATTTGTGTGGCATTTTATGATAACTTAGAATATTAGATTATTTATCTGACAGTAAATTCCATGTGGGCTCAATTCTGAGTAGTCATGTGGGTTACATCTGTCTGAAGGAACCAGTGTATGAAATTCTGAGTGTACTTCATTAATGTACAGGTGTATTTAAATATATATTTCAAAATGAGATTTGTGGTTAAAGGGTAAGGTTGGGAAGATAGCAAATGTCTTGAAAACTCCTTGTACCAAACAAACTTTTTATCTCTGTCACTCTGAATGCTTTTATAAAAAAATAAAGTTGCATCCTCTGTTATGCTTAGACAGTATCTTAATTGAGTAGGGGAAGACAAATAAAAGTAACATTAAAATTAGTTACAAGGTTTACTGTTCCATTGATACTGAAGCAATCAACCAGTAATGCAATGTCAGGGATCTCAGATTTGAGGAGATTGAACAGATCTAGGATGAGGCTCCGATAAATTAAGACTCATTTATAAAATTAGTTTCTTGGTTTTATTTTTCCTAAGGATTTGTAGAAATTCCATTTTGCAATTGTGGTTTATTTAGTGGAATCCTTTCTGAATTTTAACTCCTTTTTAAAAGTTAAAATTTCACAAATGCAAGATTAAAATATAACATCTTGATTTTATTAAACAATACACTAAAACAACTATTTAAATATATTTTCTTTCAATTATAATTCTTGCTTGGCTATTAGATATTTTTTATAGCTTACAAATAATTCTGAGCAGCATTTTATACTACTGATTGTGTTAGGCTAATTACACAAGACTAGTAGTATTTTCAAGTAGATGCGCTTCTGCATCCAACTTGCTCTATGTCCAGTATCATGTGTCAAGCATTCTCATGGAGAGCTGTAAAAGTGGGTACAGATGAGGGAAAAACCCACCATCCTTACAAATAGGTGTGATTGGATGTAATTTTGTCCAGGTAAACCTGTGTAAAGCCTTCTGGATCATGTAAGATCCAATTTGTGTAATGATTTAGTCACCAGGCTAGAGACCATGAAACTGAGTTCTACTCAGAAGTCAACACTAATTTGAATACATAAACAAACATACATGTGAGGATCTTCTAGTTTGCTCTTTGTTTTTTATTCTTTGTTCAATCAGCTTTTAGCAATTATGATCAAAGGTGATTATCAGATGAAAAGAAATGAAATGAAATGAAAAGAACTATAGCATCTTGCTATTCTCAGCCAAAAGTTACCAATCCCCTTTAATAAGGAATTATAGTCTTTTCCACTTTGTGGCTATGTTTATCTGGAAACTATAATTTAAGATCTATAATCCACCACAACTAAGATCTATATTATTACAGATGAATTTGTCAGGTGATAATTTACTACATTTTGTACAGTATTTCTTGGACCATTATTTAAGAAAAAAACATTGTAGTTGCATCATTCTAAACTATGTGTGCAGTGGAGTGAAGATTGTTTGATTTGGAACAAATCAGACTTGTTTGATTTGGAACAAATAGAAAGACTAAAATTGTTGACTATTGTTTTCTTTCTAATAATATTATGAAAAAGCAATCCATCATCCTGTCCGTAAATTCTATATTAAACTACACAATGTAGTGCCTGCAGATAAATGCAACTTCTGCTATTGTTTTAATCTTTCTCCATTGTGTAACTTTGGACAAACATAAGATTGTCTTTTCAGTACTGCTTCCTTTTCATTGTGCTTTCTTTTCAAAAGGTACGAAATATTGTGCCACTGAAGATTAAGAGATAAAATTGAACAAAATATTATAGGTGTCTATTTTTGGCAAGTGCTATATTATTTGGTAATACAGTAATTATAGCAAATATTGATTCAGCTATAATGAATTATATGTCTAGGTTCAAGTTAAATCACATTTTAAATAGGCCTATTGCAATAAACTATTCAGGACTTCCCAGGCTCAAATTAAAGTATAATAAATGTAAAGTATAATAAATGTAAGTCAGCTGCTTAACTCAAAAATATGTACAGATTTAATGCCTCTTTTTTTCTTTATAAAATGTGTATGTTTTATGTAAAAAAAAACCCATAAAATTAGTATTTTTAAATGGACTTGAAAGATACAAATTAAAATAGCTATTCCTATTTATTCAGAATAAAACCATGGAAAGATAACTGGTAAATGAAGACATCTGTCAGTTAATATTTTTCTCCAAATAATAGTCTTCACTACCAAAACAATAAAATGTATTTAATTTATTGATTAGCTTTCCTGGTAAAAAAGATGTTTCAGGTGAGCACCCATGATACATGAAATAAGATAAATACTAACTAAAAATGTCAGTCCAGTTGCTAAAAAAAATTATAACAAAAGGAATCAAAAGCTGTATCTTGTACTATAATGGCTTTTTACCCTTCTGTATAAGATGTTCTATGTTCAGTTCTGTCATATATATATTACATATATAATACATACCATATGTATATGTATAGGTGAAATTCAAAAAATTAGAATATTGTGCAAAAGTTCATTTATTTCAGTAATTCAACTTAAAAGGTGAAACTAATATATGACATAAACTCATTACATGCAAAGCAAGCTGTGATTTGTCATAATTGAGATGATGAAAACCCCAAATCCACAATCTCAGAAAATTAGAATATTACATGCAATCAATAAAACAAGGATTGTACATAAAACAATATCGGACCTCTGAAAAGTATAAGCATGCATATGTACACAGTACTTGGTTTGGGCCCCTTTTGCAGCAATTACTGCCTCAATGCAGCATGGTATGGAAGCTATCACCCTTTGGCACTGCTGAGGTGTTATGGAAGACCAGGATGATTCAATAGCGGCCTTCAGCTCTTCTGCATTGTTTGGTCTCATGTCTCTCATCTTTCTCTTAGCAATACCCCATAGATTCTGTGTGGGGTTCAGGTCAGGCGAGTTTGCTGGCCAATCAAGCATAATAATCCCATGGTCATTGAACCAGGTTTTGGTGCTTTTGGCAGTGTGGGCAGGTGCCAAGTCCTGCTGGGAAATGAAGTCAGTATGCCCATAAAGCTTGTCTGCAGAAGGAAGCATGACGTGCTCCAAAATCTCCTGGTGGACAGCTGCATTGACCCTGGACTTAATGAAGCACAGTGGACCAACACCAGCAGATGACATGGCTCCCCAAATCAACATAGACTGTGGAAACTTCACACTGGACTTCAAGCATCTTGCAGTGTGTGCCTCTCCATTCTTCCTCCAGACTCTGGGTCCTTGGTTTCCAAATGAGATGCAAAAATTGCTCTCATCAGAAAAGAGGACTTTGGACCACTGAGCAACAGACTGGGTCTGTTTTTCTTTAGCCCAGGTAACGTTTGTTGTTCAGGAGTGGCTTGACGAGAGGAATGCGACATTTGAAGCCCATGTCCGGGATCCGTCTGTATGTGGTGGCTCTTGATGCACTGACTCCAGCCTCAGTCCACTCCTTGTGAAAGTCCCCAACACTTTTGAATGGCCTTTTCCTGACAATCCTCTCCAGGCTGCGGTCATCCCTGCTGCTTGTGCACCTTTTTCTTCCACACTTTTCCCTTCCACATAACTTTCTATTAATGTGCTTTGATACAGCACTTTGGGAACATCCAACTTCTTTTGCAATTACCTTTTGAGGCTTTCCCTCCTTATGGAGGGTGTCAATGATGATTTTCTGCACAACTGTCAGGTCTTTTCCATGATTGTGATTCCTACTGAACCAGACTGAGAGACCATTTAAAGGCCCAGGAACCCTTTGCAGGTGTTATGGCTTAATTAGCTGATTAGAGTAGGACACTTTGAGCCTAGAATATTGAACCTTTTCACAATATTCGAATTCTCCTTAGAGCTGTTTGGATCGTCCAGAGAGTGGGTGGAGCTTCAGTCTCTGCTGTTGTAGGCTGAGCTTAATTTCTGAGGAACGCTCCACCTTCCATCACGTGGCTTGCCATCGCGTTCCCCAGTTTATGCTCAGCCCTCGTGCAGAGTAGGCAGTGTTTGTATGTGCTCTTGGCCGTTTCAGGAGAATTCCATTTTGAATAGTTTTTGCTTCATTTCAGGTTGTATATAATCCCAAGCGGTGCCAGGGGGTAGGACAGCAAAATTACAAGCTCCCCCCTCCCCTATTGCTTTTCTGCCGCTTTAGTTCATTAGTGTAAAATGCTCCCCCCCACTGAACTCCGTTTTTTTATATCGTTTGAACGTTGCTAGCTTCTTTCTGTTTGTCCTTCCCCTGGGGTCCTTGGATTGCCCCGGGGATTCTCCTAGTCACTGCAGAAGGGCCCCTGCAAGCCCAAGTAGTGGTGGCCGCCATTTTGAGCAACGCCTCATGGCCGGGTGCCATTTTGTTTTACCCTTATCGCTCCGATCTCTGCAGAGTGCCTATTTAAACAGCAGGACCGGCAGGCCTGCTGAGGAAATAAAATTGTGCTGTTCTAGTTGGAGGCTTCTGTTCCCACCTTTTGTTGGCTTAGCCCGCAGCTAGCCGTAGCGGCCGCGGTTTATTCCCACCACTCCCGCCCGGTTCCGCCTGGGATGGCAGTCTGGTTCAGGCCCGGCTTCGCCCTTAAGGCATCTGTTGTCCTCTGATCATCTCAATCAGCCCTTCCAATAATAATAAGAAGAAGAAACAGAGAGAGAGATCTTCAAAAGTTATTAAATCAGAAAAATTAAGAGGCTCGCATAGGCCTAAGCTTACAAAAAGGGGGGGGGGAATCATTTATTTACAGAGCAAAACTACAGAGAATAACAACAAGTAAGACAAACAGATTTATTATAAGCGAATAATAAACAGGGGGGGTGTAAAAGAATTTCCCAGAGCTCCCGGCCTTCGTTGTAGGTCGACCCCTAGGCGCGCCAACCGCCTCATATTTGATCCTTTACCTTCCTCAACTATCTAAAATGGCAGAAAGCAATCCTTCAAAAGGTCCTTCCTTAAAGGCCAAAGCAAAAACCCACCACCTGCGCAGTCAGACTAAGGAGCCCAACAAAGCCTCACAAAGGGACGCCTTAAGACGACACAAGGTGCTAGAAAAAGAAATAGACAAACACACCAGACAGACAGGCCCAGTGCCTCCAGCACCAGCCACTCCTTCCACCTCCGCTCTTCCCCCCCCTCCTGCAGCCTTTTCCTTCCTATCCAGGCATAGCTCGCCCTCTCAAGGGCAACAGGCCCCGGGAACATCAGCCAGGCGAACTCCAGAGGCTACCTTCATGCCCACGGCCACCGGCCTGTGCCAGGAGGAACCTCTCATTCAGGCAGTTCCGGAGCAGCTCAGAGCCTGGATGGAGATGGCTATCTGACAGGGAATTGCAGAAGGAATGCAGCAGATGGCTAGACCGGAGTTGCCTCCACAGGCCACCGAATCTGTAAGATCATTCCCTCTCATGCCACAACTGTTTCATGATCAGGTGCCCCTCCAGGGGGAGGTTTCCCCTTCAGTCAGGGAGGACGAGGAGGAGGCGGAAGGGGACCTAGATTTGTGCAGGGAGGAGGAACAATTTGACCTGGGGTCCTTACAATACAACGAACCCCTTCCGGACTCAGATCCATCAGAGGCAGAAATGTCCGAGGATGAAGGACTCACCCCTGACCAACCCGCTTTCGTAGGGCTCTTCAAGCCCCAGCTGTTCAAATCCCTCCTCTACAAAGCCAGGAACATCTCGGGCCTAACTATCCAGAGCCCCTCTGATCCCACCCCCTTGGTTCCAGAAGGGCCAGAGGACTCCATGTTTAGACAGCTGGTGGTGGAGGCCGAGGTCATCCCAACCCCCCCTCATATTCCTGGACCTGGTGTCCAAGCAACTGGCCTCCTCAGTTGCCCACCCCGGCCCCTTCGGCCCATGATAAAAGGTTCTTCAACCTTGACCCGGAGCTCTCCAACCTGCTGAGCACCCTGGAGGTTGATGAGCCCGTCATAGGCCTGGCCTCTTCTTCCGCCCTCAGCGACTCTTTAGAGGCTCTCAGGCCAGAGGAGAAGCGGTCGGAGATGGCATTGCAGCGAGCTCACCAGTCGGACGCATGGGCAATCAGGGCGGCCACGGCCTCTTCCTTCTTCATCAGATCGTCCATTCGCTGGTTTCTCCAGCTTAAGCAACATGTCCCGACTTCCAATATCTGCGCCCATCAGCACATCGCCAAGATTACGGCCGTAGCGGAGTTCTCAGCAGATGCCACTTTTCACTCAGTAAAATTCTCCTCCCACGCCATTTCTTCCCACGCCTCAGCCCGCTGCCTGCTCTGGCTAAGACACTGGCAGGCAGATCTCAAGAATAAGGTGAAACTAGCCTCCACCCCCCTCATGGGAAATAAACTGTTCGGACCTTTCCTGGATCCTCTCCTAGTCGAGGGAAGGAATAAAAAGAAATTCCTCCTTTCCCTCACCCATAAGTCAGAACCCAGATCTCTGCAGTCCTTTCGGAGGGCTCCCTTTCGTCCCTATCCCCAACCCCTCTTCCCTCCCAGGTACCAAAGGCCCCCCTCCTTTGGCTCGGGACAGCTCCAGGACAGGTCCGACCCCTTCGATAGACACAGGAGAGGCGGAAACTTCAAGAGGCCCTTTCGTGGCTCCGGCAGCAGGCCCTTCCGGCGCTCCAGATAGGCCACCTGACCTCATCCCCATTGGCGGGCGACTCAAAGCCTTCGCCAGCCAGTGGGACTCATCCACTTCGGACACTTGGGTCAGGGATACCATCAGGTTTGGCCTTGCCCTCGAGTTCCTCTCTACCCACCCACCCCCCGATTTCTACATTACATGTCCCCTCTCCAAGAACCACACCAAACACAACTTCATGGATTCGGCAATTCAGCACCTACTGGACATTCAGGCCATCCAGCCAGTTCCTCCATCCCAGAGGGGACAGGGCTTCTACTCACACTTATTCGTGGTGCCCAAACACTCAGGGGGATGGAGGGCTATTTTGGACTTAAAGCGGTTAAACCGCCACCTGGTATACCGCAGATTCAAAATGAACACGCTGCAATCCATCCTCTTGGGAGTTCGACAGGGAGACTGGTTGTCATCCATCGACCTCTCCAAGGCATATTTACACATCCCAATTCGACTCTCCCACTCCAAGTTTCTGTGTTTCAGCTATAATAACTTACACTTCCAATACGTGGCCCTCCCATTCGGGTTGGCCTCAGCCCCCAGGACCTTTACCAAGGTCCTGGCCACCCTGGCTGCCCACCTCAGAACCATCCCGGTGCGGTTCCACTGTTACCTGGATGATATTCTCATCCTCTCCCCTTCCAGGGAACAGGCCATCAGGGACACCCAAACTACCCTCACCTCCCTCCAGGAACACGGGTTCCTCATAAATTGGAAGAAAAGCCAACTGGCCCCTTCCACCAGGCTACCCCACCTGGGGACTATAATAAACACAGTCAAAGGGAGGGTGTTCATCTCTCTGGAAAGAATACTCAGCATCCAACAATCAGTCAAGCTCATCAGACGACTTTGGAAGGTCTCTCTCCTCAAATTAACCAAGTTGTTAGGTAAGATGATCTCTTGTATTTCCGTTATTCCCTGGGCCCGTTTCCACTCTAGATCCCTCCAGTGGTTCCTGCTTCCGTACCAAAGAGCCGGGTCAAGCAACTCAAGGCGCAAGGTCAAGGTCTCGCCAAGGGTTCTCACCTCCCTCCTCTGGTGGAGCAAGGCATCGATCAACAAGGGCTGCCCCCTCAAGGAGCCTCCAAGACTCACCGTCACCACAGACGCCAGTCTGTCCGGATGGGGCGCCCACCTTCTTTCCCTAACAGCTCAGGCCNACTTCGTGCCATCCACCTGGCCCTCCGCAGCTTCCTCCCTCAGCTTCAGGGCCGCCATGTCCTCATTCTCACCGACAACATAACAGCAAAGGCTCATGTCAACAGGCAGGGGGGCACTCAGTCCTCAAGCCTAATGAGGGAGACCGAGCGCCTCTGTCGGTGGGCAGAGTCTCACCTCCTCTCACTCAGAGCAGACCACATTTCAGGCATCAACAACACCCAAGCAGATTGGTTGAGCAGGGACAACATAGACCAGGCGGAATGGCGCCTCCATCCAGCCCTGTTCATGGAGGCGACAGCAATATTCGGCATGCCAGTGGTAGACCTGTTTGCCTCCCCCCTCAATACCAACTTCCATGGTTCATCTCCAGATTCCCATCCCTAGGGGCGGAGAACCACAACGCCCTTTGATGCCCGTGGCCCTCGGGCCTTCTTTACGCCTTTCCCCCTCTGGCACTGGTGCCCAGAGTACTACAAAAGGTACTCCACGAGAGGGTGGAAGTGCTTCTGGTAGCTTCTTATTGGCCCCGTTGCTCCTGGTTTGTGGACCTCCACAGCCTATCCATAGCCCCCCCTGGAGGATCCCAGCAGACAGGATTTCTCTGTCTCAAAGCCCCCTTCTTCACCTGGACCCCCAATGGCTGCAACTAGCCATCTGGAGGTTGAGCGGGAACATCTGAAGAGGGAGAATTTCTTCACTGAAGTCATCAATACCATTTTAGAAGCCAGGCGTGCCTCCACCAGAAGCCACTTGGGACAATTTTTGCAAATGGTGCGCCAATTTCCTCATTGACCCAACGAACCCATCTGTGGCCCAAATCCTCGACTTTCTCCAGGAGGGTCTCAGTAAGGGACTGTCCCCCAACACACTAAGGCGTCAGGTAGCAGCCCTATCCACCATAATTTCCTGCAAGGGTGTTAGTTCCCTCTCTCACCATCCCCGCATCAGAGCTTTTCTGAAAGGGGCCTCAAACTTACGACCACCGTCCCTTCACCGGTACCCAACCTGGGACCTCAACAGAGTCCTGACTTCTCTCACTAAGCCACCCTTTGAACCCCTAAGAGAAGTCTCTCTCCAGTTCCTATCCTACAAAGTAGTGTTCCTGGTGGCGATCACATCAGCCCGGAGGATTTCAGAGATCGCTGCTCTGTCAGTCAGGAAAGACCTGTGCATCTTCCATTCCGACCGGGTGGTCCTCTGACTTGACCCTTCATTTCTACCTAAAATTAACTCGGTTTTTCACAGGACTCAAGAACTTATCCTCCCCAATTTTTGCCCCAGGCCAACTCATGAAAGAGAGAGTCTATGGCACACCTTAGATGTCAGACGGGCCTTGCGGATCTATATTAAGCGTACTCAGACCTTCCGTAAATCCGAGGCCCTGTTTATTTCCTTTCAACCAAAGTCACAGGGGCTCAAGGTACCCTCAACCACCATAGGCCGTTGAATAAGGGCGGCCATTTCAAGGGCATACCAGGCCCAGGCCCTCCAAGTGCCCAGGGGTATCACGGCTCATTCCACCAGGAGTGCGGCAACATCAGCTGCCTGGGCTACCCAGGCTCCTATACTCGACATTTGCCGGGCAGCAACGTGGGCCTCCCCGTCGCCTTTCATTAGGCACTACAGAATCGATAGGTATGCCGCTGCGAAGGCTTCTTTCAGTAGAAGGGTCCTTCAAAGGGTGCTCAGGGATCCCGAGGAGTCTACAGACCAGACGGTGTCCCTCCCGTAGGACAGGCCCCAGCTTTGGTATGTCCCACTCTCTGGACAATCCGAACAGCTCTAAGGGGAATGGGCATTGGTTCTTACCTGACACGCCATTTCTCTTGAGCTGAGAGGATCGTCCAGCCCCTCCCTTTTCCTTTCACCGTCTGGCAGGGTCTTGTTTCGGCCAATGCACTTTAACTCTAGTAAGAGGAGAGCACGAATGCCTGTTTTCCTCTTGTCTTCGCATAAACTGGGGAACGCGATGGCAAGCCACGTGATGGAAGGTGGAGCGTTCCTCAGAAATTAAGCTCAGCCTACAACAGCAGAGACTGAAGCTCCACCCACTCTCTGAATGATCCTCTCAGCTCAAGAGAAATGGCGTGTCAGGTAAGAACCAACGCCCATTTTCTAGATTGTGGATTTGGGGTTTTCATGAGCTGTAAGCCATAATCATCTCAATTATGACAAATCACAGCTTGAACTATCTTGCTTNCTCTAGTAAGAGGAGAGCACGAATGCCTGTTTTCCTCTTGTCTTCGCATAAACTGGGGAACGCGATGGCAAGCCACGTGATGGAAGGTGGAGCGTTCCTCAGAAATTAAGCTCAGCCTACAACAGCAGAGACTGAAGCTCCACCCACTCTCTGAATGATCCTCTCAGCTCAAGAGAAATGGCGTGTCAGGTAAGAACCAACGCCCATTTTCTAGATTGTGGATTTGGGGTTTTCATGAGCTGTAAGCCATAATCATCTCAATTATGACAAATCACAGCTTGAACTATCTTGCTTTGCATGTAATGAGTCTATCTCATATATTAGTTTCACCTTTTAAGTTGCATTACTGAAATAAATGAACTTTTGCATGATATTCTAATTTTTCGAGTTTCACCTGTATATTGGAGAAATGAAATGGGTACAGAAAACAGTTTACTACTATTCTATCTAATAAAATGTTGTAGTTTTGTCTTTTGTTTTGTTTTTGAATTTTAAAGGAAATAAGAATCTTTTTCTTTCATCCTGAATAATCACTGAAACTTAATTATGAGTTTGACACAGATTAAAATGTTTTGAAACAATTCTTCATGCCATGCCTAATGAGGCTGTGGAATCAGGGGTGGAATTCTACCAGTTCTGTCCAGCTCTGTAGAACCGGTAGCTCTGAAGAGCAGCAGACATAGAACCGGTTGTTTAGTCTACCCGCCCACCCGGGCTCTTACCTGACCTTTATTTCCTACTTTTTCAATCCCTGGCTGCCATGCGATGCATAGCTGCAGTTGAAAAAGCAGGAAAAAGGTGATGAAGATTTACACACAGCATGCAGGGAAGCACATCATAAATCACCAAACCAGTAGTTAACCCTCTTGGATCCCACCCTTGTATGGAATATACTATCGCAGACCCTTTTTTTGATAACTTTTAATTGGCATTGTTTAGAGTAGGAAAAGCAAATTCGTGTAGAATGAGGTTATTCTAAAGAGCAATATCCTGGGTGAAGAAATAGGCAACAAATGTTATTTCTTTCTTTGCAATATACTTCCAAGCAAGGTTATCAGTTCTAGGATGTTACATAATAAAATAATACAATCCTATAAACTTCTTTCTTTTGCTTAAAATTTAGGCTTATGTTTAGAGCTGAATTAGAGCAACATTAAATGTATGTAATGCTTTTAAAAAATAAATTTCAGGGACTGGGCCCCTCCATAATTATCAGGAGCACTGGATTTTGGATTTATACTGTTTATCCTGGGAAAATTGTTATAAGAGATACTACTCGTTTCAGAAAGGCAAAAATCAAGCTCCTTATGGTGATTATTGATATCCATGAAGACTAAGCAGTTATTTTCATCATGCAGTTTTATTAAAATTTAAGGATTTTAAGCATAATTATTTTATTACTGTATTTTTTTTTCAGAACACAAGAAATCCAGTTTAAAATCTCAAATTTAACTCAAACCTGCCCATGTTGAAATAAATAATGGCTTTATTCTTAAAAATATTTAATAGTAATTCTATAGCACCCAAGGATTATTGAAATAGTATAAAGAAAAATAAAATCCAAACATGTAATTACTTTTAGAATGTAGGATGTCTACAGTGCCATCAAATGTTACGAGTTGAAGTAATTCCAATAATTTACATGGACGAAAAGTTTCTAGTCAAACTTTGTCTTCTTCAGGACTTCTCAGGATTATTGGAAACTTTATAAGCCATGTGGAAACTGGGCAAAGAAGATATAAATTTCATGCCTATTGTTATGTTAATTTGCCTTTGAATAGAATCCAGAGGATTTAGAATATCTAAAAATCCTGGCCAAGCCACTTAAGTGCTGTTCCATAGAAAGTTTCATGGTTCTATACATATAGTCATAGTTCTCTTATGGAACTGCATATAGTTCTCTTAATAAAAATGCAATAAAATATACATGCATTGCAATTATTATGGATCGAAATCTGTTACCAGGTGGGAATCCTTGTTTTGTCAATAGTTTAATGAGAAATGTATCCTAATAGGCTTCCTCAAATTCATCATGAATGTGCAGGAAAGAATCCAGGTTGCTTCTTTTCCTTTCATCCTTCAGATGTTTGCACTAAGCATGCAGATCCAACAAGGAAGCCTTCTTCTGAAAAATTTCAGGAGTGAAATGGAGTGTAATATCAAAAACATTTTTGGGAGAATATTTAGATATTCTCTAACCAGAACTTATTGTCCCAAAAATTGTGCTCAAGGAAAAAGGTGTTTTTTTTTTCAGACTGAAGGAGATCTCTCTTTAACAGTAATTATGTCATTCCCTCTACCAGAGTGACACAACCTTGCCTATTCAAACAAATACTTGTAACATTTACTGTTACAATTTGTACAATTATGAGTTTTAGATTGCAGTGTTAAAAAGCATTCCACTTCAAAAGGCTAAGGAAAGTCAGAGTGATAAACAAATCTTTTCCACGCTGCGGCATGGAAGTAACAAAACTTGCCACCCTCAAATTTAAATCATCCTTCCTCATCCTTATATCTAGGGTTTAAATTTTCATCCAGTCGTAGCTCTAATTTGAGTCATATGCAAGGCTTATACAATTGACCATAATTATTTAATAAAATAACATTTTGGCTTAATTGAAGATACATATTTGAATATTAGTTTAGGTCTCGCTATGTACTGACATATATGGAACATGGATCTCCCTGAAAACTAAAATTGGGAGAAAGTAGGAGTTATATATGTTCTGGCATTGTATTGTATAGTAGCTTTTCTGATTATGGAAGGAATAACGCAGAGATTGGATTCATCCACAATGTTAAAACCATAGTTTAGTTTATTAATTTTCATTTATTCTGCAGTAAGAGTTCAGTTCTGGTAGTTTATATAATAAATGATAGTTGTGCATACAGTATCTTAGTACAATATATGGCTGTCTGATTTTTTAAAAATCAGATATATTCTAGGCTTAGTGTAAAGGTATGATCTAAATAAAAACAAATGTCAATCTGATTCATTCTATCAGATTTTTCTTAAACTATGTGATGTGTCTTAGTTTTTCACAATCTTTAGTTACTGGAAATTTATTTTTATGTGCATGCAGACAGCAATCTTTTATATACCATCTTTTTCCTTCAGTACCTTGCAAATAAAGTTCCTGTTCTGAGGTCCTTCTTCCCTTAGGAAGCTAAACTTTTAAGAAAGTAAGTGTTGCATGTCAAAAGTACAGAAGAAATTAAATGACGCTTTTCCTTTTCTCCTTTCCATATTTTTCTTCCATCTTATGAAAAAGTTATTTTTTTCCCATTTCTTCTCAGACTTGTGGCTAGCAAAGCCTGAGTATGCTGTATCTTTGCCAAATGTCTGACATACCAGGTCAGCTATAGTCACTGCATTTGATAGCTGTTACCTTAATTTGAGATCTAAGCTGGTAAGCATTGTTGCTTTGGGGTCGTCTCGTCAGCCTTTTGGGTTGCAAAGCAGAGGCCAGCTTTTCTGTCATCATGTGATCCAGCCTTAGTCATCTCTCATTCATATGTAATTTTGGTCATGTTTGTCAACTTTTCCAATTTCTTACTGCTTTTTCTACAGTCTGGCAGTCCTCATGGGACAGCATGTGTGAGCTTTGCTATTTTGGCATAATCGAATATTCTGTTGACCTCTATTCAACTCTATTGTGTGATTGTAACTGGTCTTTAGTGTAACTGGTCTTTTAACAGCTTCCTTTGTCCTGAGAGTCTTAAATCAGCCCTTTAAGAATTACAAATACTGATAATCTTAAAGCTTCTATAAAAAGACCCGATGATTAGCATGTTTGGAAGAAAAAAACAGCACAACTATAGATGAGCTTATTTCATTGTCTTTTTAATTAGGACATATTGCAATTATGCCCAATATAAGTTGTAGGCTAGGTGCAATATTTTATCTGAATACATTGACATGGATTTTCTGTTCTATTTTTTTCTTTCTCTTCTCTTCCTTCAACTTAGTCTTAACTTCTGACAACTGCCTGACAGAAAGTGATGGCCAAAGTCACCTAGCTGGCTTTCATGCCTAAAACTAGACTACAAGTAGACCTTGATTTAGAATTACAATTGAGCTCAAAATTTTTGTTGCTAAGTTTTGCCCCATTTTAAGAACTTTCTTGCCACAGTTGTTAAATGAATCATTGCAGTTGTTGTTAGTAACATTAAACAACGTTAAGTGAATCTGGCTTCTCCATTGACTTGACTTGTCAAAAGGCTCAAAATATGTTCCTATGAGTCCAGGAAACTGAAACCATCACAAATATTAATCTGTTACCAAGCTTCAGATTTTGATTACATGACAATGGGAATATTGTGCTGGTCATAGGTGAAAAAACAAACCTGTTACTTCAGTAGCGTTCTAACTTCAAACAGTTACTAAATGAATTTTTGTAAGTCAAGGACTACCTGTACTCAGAGAGCTAGTTTTATGTAATAGTTCAAATGATACACTACAAACTGGGACATCATAAGTTCTAATTCTTTTTTAGGCTTGGTGACTCTGGGCCAGTCATTTGGGGGGGGGGCACAACCCCTCTGGGTTATTATGGGAAACTACAAAGCATGTATAACATTTTGAGTTATACAATAATAAAGCATGGATGATATAAAGATATACAAATAAATAAATGATGGATATTGTATTCTGGATAAAATGAACTACAGGCTACTGAAGTACTGTGCTCTATCTAATAAGTGAAAATTTTATGTATATTTTATGAACATACAGATTAAGATAAGTATAATGCCATGTTTGTTTAATTTTCATATCTCTCTTCTCCTTACTTTCTGCTTACAATTTATCGAAGATTCTTTTCCTTCTTCTCATTATAATTCCTTATTATCTGCCAGCTGCCAGTGCAACCTTTCGTTCACAATGTTCCACTGTTCATCTGAATCTCCTTACCCATAGTGAGTTTACCTCCTAGTCTTTTTACTCCTTTACAAGCCAATCCAGGTTTCTTATGTCAGTGCTGGAAACTCTAGACTAGGCAGTGTGATCCATTTTTCTGTTCCATTCCATCTTAATAAGGTGTCAGTCTGTCTAGCGCTATATCCTGCAGTAGTTGAAATATACATGCACTCTTCTGTTTTTCATTTCTCTTTTTATATATCCTACATCCAAGATATGTATCTTTGCCTTTCCCTAAAATAAATAAATGAACTTGATATGAAACCAACTACTTTCTCCAGTCGGGTACTGCACTCTGTCATGTACAAAATAAAAACAAAGTTGTATATTTTTAAAAGTTTTAAAAATAAGTCACAGGACAACAAGATGAGTGATGAATAAATTTAATAAATATATAAATGTAATAAAGATAGGTAGTTCTCATCTGACAACAATTTGTATAGTGACTGTTTGAAGTTACAAAAGCATTGAAAAAAATGACTTATGACCATTTTCACATGACTGTTGCAGCATCCCCTTGGTCATGTGACTTATATTTGGATACTTGGCAACTGATTCATGTCTATGATGGTTGCAATGTCCCGAGGTAATGTGATTGCCTTTTGCAACCTTGTGACAAGTAAAGTCCACAGAGAAGCCAGATGCACTTAACAACTGTGTTACCAATTTGGTAACTGTGTTACCAACTGAACAAATGTGGCAAGAAAAGTTGTAAAATGGGGCAAAAGACACAACAGATTTCTCACTTAGCAACATAAATTTTGGTCTCAATTGTCATAAGTTGAGAACTAACTATCAAGACTAAAAATCAGGTTTCCTCACTCCTGGACCATCACCACTAGCTGGATCAAATTATTTTGAAAATGAGTATGAACACACAATGAAGCCTTTATTCCATTTTGTAAAATGAAGAAAATGCCAAGATCTGAATTCACAGGGTAATCCGAAATTACCTAAGTTCTTTACTAAGAACTTGCAGCCTTAATGTGCTTTTGTTTGATTTTGTTTGAGTTAGTATATTATACAAAGCCAGACAGTTGTGTTTTATTCAATAAACTACTGTATGGTTAAATCATATCTTAGGCAATTTATAAATCCAATCTCTGAGGGTCTGTATTTAGGATAATAAAGTGTATAATTCCATACTTCATTCTTTCCAAGTTTTATTTTATATCAATGGTTTTTCAATGTAAGTTCCAGAAGATTTAGCATATTTCATCAACCAAAAGATTAGCAAATGAAGATAATCTTTTTGAAAAATTTATTTTCTCTTTGTAAATTAAGGACACCATCTATTCACCTGAAGCAAGAACCAGGTGCTGAGTTCCTTATAGGAAGTGCTGATATACCTTCAAATGACAAATGAGATGCTATGTGTTGACTATTCTCAGCAGATATTTAAAATGTTATGACAAAGCAGTTAATTGTAGACAGTAATCCTAGAAAACAAGAAAATCACACAAAACTTTCTAAAGTCTAAAGGCAATTCTGCCTTCCACAGAAGACCTGTACATTGTGTGTGTCAGAAGGAAGGTTCAGAAAATACCTACAGACCACACACTTCCTGGTCACAAACTGTTTCAACTCCTCCCTTTGGGATGGTGCTATAGGGCAGGGGTCACCACCTTTTGGACCTCAGGGAGCATCAAACTCATACTTTTAAATCCCGAGGACCACTAATATGATTTTTTTCAAAAAAAAAACATTTAACATAAAAAATTTATACATACATACATGCATGGTATTCAGCTTTATTCGGATATTTTCCCATGTCATTATAGTTGTGCTTTTAAAGTTGTAGCAATGTTTCGGCAGAATCTCATCTTCCGAACACAATACAGAAGCCTGATGATGGCAGATGAGATTCTGCCAAAACGTTGCTACAACTTTAAAAGCACAACTATAATGACGTGGGAAAATACCGGAACAAAGCTGAATGCCATACATGTAAGTACCCGCAAAAACTTAAGAAAACACACACACACACACATATATATATATGTTATGACTGAAAGGATCGATCCTGATGTGAGTTTTGACTCTGATGACTCTGAAGATGAAAGGGGGGAGCCTGCTGTGAATGTGGAGTCTGAATTATCAGAGGACACAGATGTGAACCAGGAGGATGAGAGATTGTCGGAGAGACAATCCTCGCCAGAACCTTCGACTTCACTCATGCCAGCAACTGATCCACAAAATGAGTTAGAGGCTTCTAATGGGGAAACTGACAGATCGTGGATTGATGCTAGAGCCAGGAGAAGAATGAAACGTCAAGCTGAAGGGAGGCGTCAAGCCAGACATTGATTAGAGAGACTGACACGCCCATCCAAGTGATTTAAAGATGATTGCTGATTCTCAAACTTTGCTTGGAAGCAAAGTGTTTGATGTGTTGAAAGGATAGTGTGGAGCGGCCTTTGTAATTTATGGACATTCTGAATTACCAGACAGATTCCGGGAAGTCTGCCAAGGACTGGAATATAGTACTGTTAACCCTTTTTTAGTCTGGCTTTGTTTTGTTTGAATATTTTGAACTGTGGAACTCCTTGTTCTCACTTGTGAATATAGGTGAGACATAACATATATATATTCTTAAGTTTTCGTGGGTACTCACATCTATGGCATTCAGCTTTGTTTGGATATTTTCCCACGTCATTGTAGTTGTGCTTTTAAAGTTGTAGCAACGTTTCGGCAGAATCTCATCTGCCATCATCAGGCTTCTGTATGCTGTTCATCTGTGAGTCAGACTTTTACAGTGGTTTCAGATTTAAATTTGGGGCAGCCTATTGCTGTGCCAGAATAGTTTTTTCTTCATCATGTTTGGTTGAGAGTCTTGGTCTGTGTTTATTGGTCTTGGAGTTTGCTGTGTTCTGCTTGATTGCTGTTTCTAATATCTTCTGTCTGTTTTTTAGCTCTTTTTGTATCTTGATTGGCTGGCAACATTGTTTTACTTTATTGGAGGCCTTTAGTGCAGCTTGGCTCCGAGTAAATGGACGGCTATCATTTGTTAGGAAGCTAGGTTTCATCTGGGTGCCTGGTTGGGGTGTGTTTGAGTTGGAGGTATCAGGGGGGATCTTTTTGTGCCCAGGTGTTTGCCTGGCTTGTGGTGTGGAGATTTTTTCATTTGTGAGTTCAGGCTTCCAAATGATTGACAGTCTGGTGGAATCATCAATTCACAGACCTCCTCCAAGACCCCACATACAAACCCATAAACACAGACCCAACCACATATCTGGAAAAATTAACCAAGAAGAAAATTATAACTAGCCACATGAGCAAGGAGATCCAATAGACGATCATCCCAAGAGAAAAATCTTCCAGATGCTCCAAACTATGCGGCCTCCCAAAAATACACAAAGAAGGCATACCTCTCAGACCCATAGTCAGCTCCAGAGGAGCACCACTACAAAACCTAGTTAAACACTTAGCAAAACAGCTACAGCCCCATGCTGAAACAGCAGCTTCACATGTACAAAACTCATACCACTTCTTAGAAATGATCAAAGATCTATGTGTGGAGCAAGAAGATCTGCTTGTAAGTTTTGACGTGGTTTCACTATTCACTCAAGTCCCGATAAAAGAGACCCTTGAAATCATCAAAAATAAATACCAACCAGCTAAATACCTCATGGAACTAACAGAACACTGCTTAACCAACACATATTTCATATACAAAGGACAAAGATACAAACAAATTGAAGGAGCCCCCATGGGATCACTACTGTCACCCATCATTGCAAAACTGTTCATGGAAGAATTCAAATCCAGAGCCCTGGCCAATGCCATCCACAAACCCAAACTATGGTAAAGATACATCGATGACGCATTTGTGATTTGGCCCCATGGAAAAGAAAACCTAAACAATTTCCTAACACACCTAAACAGCATACACCCCAACATCAGGTTCACCATGGAAACGGAAACAAACAAACAACTACCATTCCTAGATGTACTAATCTACAAAAAAACAGATGGCACACTAGGACGTACCGTATACCAGAAGAAAACACACACTAACCGCTACCTCAACGCCCAATCCCACCACCACCCAGCACAGATAAACTCCGTGGCTAAAACACTAATTACTAGAACCAAACGCCTGGCAGACAAGACACACATTAAGACTGAACTATGCACCCTGATTAAACTACTGACAGCCAACGGCTTCCACAAAAGCAAAATCACTGTCTTGATCCACAAAAACACACTGAGACATAATCGAGACCCAGAAGATGAACAGACCTATGGAACAGCTGTCCTGTCCTACGTAAGAGGTACTACAGACAAAATTAGTAAGATACTACACAGACATCACATCAAGACTGCCTTCAAAACAGACAGAAAAATAG
>BHEV01000581.1:0-10281 GCA_004319985.1 Emydocephalus ijimae
TTGCATTTGAAATAGTGTATTGGAATATTATAAGATTTAATAAAATATTAAAATATTAAAATGTTTAATAATGATAGATCTTAATATTCAATAAAATATTAAAGAGAATGTGTGAAATGATTAATGTTTAGTTATAGTTTAATGTGTTATTGTCTTAATGTTATTATAAATTTACTATTTCATTTTCTTATTTTAAAATAATGTATTAAGTAGAATTAGAATTAGAATGGAAATTATATATTTAACTATATTATAAATTTAGTATTCTTTTATTTTAAAATGCAACATGTAGAATGTACTAAGCAGAATCAGAATGGAAATTATGTATTATTTTAAGTGTCAATATAGGGGAAAGATAGAAAGGCGTCACACTTTAAAAGTGATTACATGGGAAATTTTCTTTTAAAGAGAAGAGATAAATAGATAATTGGAAAAGAATGGACAAAAGATACAAGTAATGATTTTAAAATAAGATGAAATAAACAAAATATAATTAAGAGAGTGAAAAGAAGGGAGAAGTTATATAGAAAATATAGAATGGTAAATAAGATAAGAATGGTATATAAGGTGAGCATGAATTTGAATTAGGTCTGTAAAAAAAGATGTAACCCGGGGCTAAGCCACTTTCCAAAAAGAAGTTTTATGTTTTGTGTTTTGGTTAGCTATGTTTGATTGAGAATTAATAAAACCTTGGAGAAATAAAACTAAAGGGAGAAACAATGAGAAATTTGGAAAAGATATGTACAAATGATAATTAAGGAGGTTTTATGTTTTTATGTCTTGTTTTATGTTTTGTATTTTGTGTGTTTATGTTTGATTGAGGATTAATAAAACCTTGATAGAAAGAAATACAATTGAATAAAAGTGAAGGGAGAAACAATGAGAAATTCGGAAAAGATATATATATGTTTAAATGGAAATGTGATAATTTGGAACTACGCTGTATAAAACAATGTTTTATTTGCTTTGTTAAAATCTATAAGCAGCTTTTAGAAAGGAGGTTTTATGTTTCTATGTCATGCTTTGTTTGTCAGAAGTTTTATGTCTTATGTTTTGCATTTTGTGTGTTTATATTTGACTGAGAATTAATAAAACCTTGATAGAAAGAAATATAATTGAATAAAAGTGAAGGGAGAAATAATGAGAAATTTGGAAAAGATATATATGTGCTTAAATGGAAATGTGATAATGTGGAACTATGCTGTAAAAATAATGTTTTATTTGCCTTGTTAAAACTTATAAGTAATTTTCAGAAAGAAGGTTTTATGCTTTTATGTCTTATGTTTTGTTTGTCTTTAAAAAAATCAATAAAATTGGTTTTAAAAAAAATCAGTGCCAAGCTTGCATTCTGCCTCTTGGAAGTACTTCCCAAAAGGACAGTGCCAGATATCACTAAAGCAGTGAAGGAAGACTCCTCTCTCCTCAGATAGAAAAAGAAACCATGAGGCAGGAAAAAAATTCAAACACAATAGAAATAATTAAATCACAACAGTAGCTGTTCCTTGTTAAACCAATTACCAGAACAAATAGACGAACAGGAACTAACCAGATTTCTCAACCCAGTTTCTTTTCTGGAACAGAGATTAACCCTTTTCCTTCCAAACAAAGCTGAACAAGGAAAATTATCCCATCCATAAACACAGGATTAAACATCACCAAGCACAGAATTAAACTTCACCAAAAACCAGTTTTAGATCAAAACTTAGAAAGGGTATGTAAACTCATGTTTGAATGTCAATCTTTCTAGCTAGCCAAGAAGCCTTGCTGAATGTCACTCATCTTGGTTCCTTGTCATTAAAAGCTTCTTTCCGGCAGCTCTGCTTTTTTGTTCAATTATTTCTTCAAAGTGTTAACTCCAACAGGGGAGTATTTCCTCCTAACAGCAGTGTAAAAAGCTTAAAACAACCCTTCCCCTTTAAGAAAATCAAGCTGTCAGGTTTCCAAGTGGCTACACATATGTCAATTTCAGGCTCCACACAAGCAAAATACCAGCAGAGGAGGGAACAAAAAACCTCAAGAGAAGCTCCAGAGACAGGAAGTCTAGTCCTGCCAAGAATGTAACAAGGGTTAACAGAGAGGCAGTTTTTGTAAGCAAAAACACCAGAATGTAAGGAATGTTTTCCTTACAGGATTGGGCCTGTAAAGTGGAAAAAAAACAAAAGGAGATTTCTTCTAACGACTGGTTCTCCAAACTGCTTAGAAAGTTAACAACCATTTCTAGTGAATAGGTGCGAACCAGTCGAATCCCACCACTGAAAACAACTATCATTACCTGCAACCAGTGCTGGGATTCTACCAATTTGGACCAGTTCAGGTGAACCAGTAGTTCCAGTGAGCATCCCCCCACCCACCCACTGCTCTTTCTTGTGCTTTATTTCCTGGGTTTTTAGCACAGCTAAAATTGCCATGCTTCAGCTGTTTTAGTTACTGGAGCTGCAGTTTTTAGCACAGCTAATTGCCATGCTTCAGCTGTTTTAGTTACTGGAGCTGCAGTAGAAAATAAGTAATGGAGATGAAAATGGGCATTTTTAAATGTAGAGCATGCACGCAAAGTGCATGTTTGGTATGTGCGCACTCACCGAACCTGTTGTTACACTGGTTGAATCACACCACTGCCTGCAACTTATCTTCTGGTAACAGCAATTTCTTTTGGAACAACATCTTTTTTTTTTCTTTACCTCCATACCTCAATATAGGAGGCCAAAGAATGCAATTGTAGATATGGGGCATTTACCTTGGATATGTGTAGGACTAGATGGGCCATGAACCTTGTACATGTAAAGTATCAAGTGACCTATAATAACTGATTCTGGGGTTAGCTTAAGACAAACTATGCATGAACATGCTCCACCAAAATTGTGATCTCCAACAGCCCACCACCTATGTATTGTGGTCCTGTGTTTTGGAAACCCTGAAATAATTAATTCAATTAATAGAGTAGTATACTATATATTATTACTGGGACAGATCCACCATGATTTTGTAGTTACCTACCATACAATTTGTAGTTCAGAATTATCTGCCCAAATCAATTTGTTGAGAATCCCTCATGTTATTGAAACAAAGCAAAATAAAAAAGAGTGTCAAGATAATGAGACATTTCTTTGATATTAAAATTATTAATGTTAAAGCAATGGCACATCTTTGAAATTCCAGTGTTATTGTAGAAAAAAGTGAGAAAAGATTAAATGATTGTGGGGATAATATATATTATTAGTAAGAATTTAAAAAAAAAAGTCTATATTTCATTTAAAGGTAGTTTTTGTACTGGTAGCAAAATATAGCACAGGTTATTAAAATGACCACATCATTTAGTAAATATCAATAAAAAGGAGCACTGTTCCATTTCACATGGAAAATGATTCATCCAAATAAATCATATTTTAACTGGTCAGATGTATCAATATTTTTCATCTAAAACAACAAAATTGCACAAATTATAACGTACAGGGGTTTTTCAGCATTTTCCCTGGTAAAAATATAACAAAATCTTTTTTAAAAAAAGATAAAAATAGGGTCTTGCAGAAAAATAAGATGGAACAATGACTGATGACCTCCTTCTACCAGTCTATGATAGAAAGCCTCATCACATATTGCATTACAGTAAGGTATGCTGGCTTGACAGCCGCAGGCAGAAAGACAGAAACGATGATGAGTACAGCACAAAAAAAAATATGGGCTGTCCCCTGACCTCACTAGATGAAATTGCTAGGACTCAATGTCTTAGCAGGGTGAGGAAAATCCAAGCCAAGTCAGCACTCTTCTACCATCAGGCAGGAGATACAGAAGCACAGCCAGTCGAAGGAACAGTCTGAAAAATTGATTTTATCCTTGGGCTGTCAGACTTCTGAAAGCAACATAATACCACAACTATTTAGTATGATAGACTTGCAGGGCCAGCACAACTTGCAATATGTCTATACTGGTGCAATATAATATAATGTTAACCACATATATGTATATAGGATTGTCTGTTAGTATGATCCACTGCAGAGGTGGTATTCAGGAGGTTCTGACCAGTTCTGGAGAGCCGGTAGTGGAAATTTTGAGTAATTAGGAGAACTGGCAAACATCGCCTCTCACTGGCCCAACCCCCATCTATTCTCTGCCTTTTGAGTCCCAGATGACTGGCTGAGTCTTTTTTTTTTGTTGTTGTTGCTCTGCACAGGAGAATGGAGCTGGAAAGCAGGTTAGTGGGGTGGGGAGGGAATGGGGATTTTGCAGTATTGTTCCCCTGCCACACCCACCAAGCCACACCATGCCCACCAAGCCACACCCATAGAAGCAGTAGGAAAAAAATTGAATCCCACCACTGATCCACTTGATTAGGATTTTCTTTCACTTACAAGTTGAGATATATTCTGTGTTTGGGGGGGGGGCTGCACTAAGGGTGGCTCATCCAATCTCATTGTACATATGTTGTACATTGACAATAAAGGTTTGAATTTGAATTTGATAAAAACTCTTTAGTCCAGCTTGATTTCTGGTAACTCAGATATACCCATGAAATGATCCTAACAACAATATGGAAGATGATTGCTACTGACTTTTTCCCAATTTATTTCCAGTTTCCCAATTTGATCTATAAGCCTCGGATATTTTGGTGCTCATCATCCAAGTATTAACTAGATCCAAACATGTTTAGGATGTTTTCTATTTTGTTTTGTATTTTTGAGAGCAGTCAATGTCAGATAAATGTTATTAGATTGCTAAAATAATGATTTAATGTTGTGTGCTAAATTAATTGTATATAGATTACATTTTAGAGATCGAGCACTCTGAACTAAAAATAAATATTAAGAACAATAGAAGTCTGGAAACATTTTGTGAGCCATGTCCCAGGCCTCATGTTTTCTTACTAAAATTCTGGGAAAACATAGATTTGATGCTCACCATAATCAAATTACATCTGACTTTTAATATTTCCCCAGTTATACCATCTACAAGGTTCAGTCTTATGATTCTTCATTTGAATTGAAAACCAATTTTTAGGGCATTTATTTTGATTCTATTCTTCAAATGATACATTTCATTTCCTATTTCATTACCTTCAGCCCTCACAGATTCCTTCATTCAGATAAGAATCATACTTTTTATGATCATGCACTTCATGACTTACTCATCTAACCTTCCAAGTTGCAGTCTTCTATATGCAATGGATGTCACTAGATGCACTCAGACCTATTGACTTCCATTAGCCATTGGAGCTTTGATTAGTTTAGGCTTTAACAAAACTTTTGTTAAAGAAGGTAAATCACATGTAAACTTAGTTACTAGCCCTAATGGTACCAAACCATATGCAAATGCCATGTTAAGTAAGTAAGGAACATAATGGATAGTGTTGGCAAATTGTGATTTGTATTCCACAAACACAACCAAAATCCAGTTTTGTCTGAGTCTATGCATGCTATGATCTTCAATCTAAAAATGACTTTCTTCCTTCCTTCCTCCCCCCCGCTCCCTTCCATACTGGTTCAAATAAATAATTTCATATGTATAGGAAAACAAAGAGAAAAATAGTGTTCTATCAGGGGAGTTTAAATTGTGGACAGGTAAATACGATAGTGTTGACACTAATCCTAATTCTAGAATTGTGATGGAACCAGAAGGAAGGCGATGCAAAGTCTTGCAGCATTAATTAACAGTAGGAGGTTGTTTACATGAAATTTCATCTTGATACCCTGTTTTAGGAAAAAATTATACTCTGCTTGAAGGCCCTTCCAAATTAAAAAAAAAAATACAACTGTAATTTCATTATGAGGATTCTTAATTTTATTTTGCATGCATCTGTTTTGTTCATATGCTATGTGGGTTAGGATGTTTTTATTGGTTTTCCCCTTTCTTTTTGTATATATTGCCTTCAGCCTGTTTGGGAATTTATCATACATAGATCTTTTCCTAACTACAATGTTGACTAAATATAAAATGTGCATCTTGGTATTGTAATGCAAATTCTGCTTTTGCATACTTGCATCACGATATGGTAAAAAAAGATGTTCCCTTCCTGTGGACAACTAGGAATCCTTGACACTGTATCAGCAACTATCATTAATAACCTAATCCTTGACCAATAATTACATTAAAATGTGCTCTTTTTTCAGAGTTCTAGAAAGTCTATTACATCTTCTACTATTCTATTCCTTTCCCTCCCCTCTTGGAATAGCCCTTCTTATGCCAATAATAATATCTGTAGTCATTAAGTATGCAGTGGTTAGAAGAAAATTATTCTCAAACAAGTTTTTTTTTTGTCTGTTCTCTTTTGCAAAGCCTTAAATTGTCTCCAGGATGCTAATAACCTCATCACAAAGCAGCAGTCTTTAAAAAAATGAGTTCAATATATGACACAGGTGGGACACTAGCAACGTTTGGCCTTGCATAAGAGGTTTAGTATTATTTGAAAAGTCCTTTGCAGGTGATTAATGCAGACTTCTAGAAAGACCAACGAATCTACTTTTGGGACAGAAAGAAAAAGAAAAGTGAGGCCTAAGGGTATATATGTGCATTTGCAGGGGGTGGGGGGTAAGATGATCAGTTTTGTCAATTTAACATTGACTTCAGTATGGACAGTATTGTTCAACTTGCCTAACTTTGGTTTAAAATGCAATCCTAATAACATATTATTCCTGGGCTACTGTGACCAAAAGATTATATCAAAGTATGGAAGATGAAAATCTATTTAATTGCTATTACAGAGGATGCCACTATTCAAGGTAAAAACAACAGAGAATCCTATTTGTTTTGTAAAACAAAAAGTATGTGTTTGCATCTTCTTCTGTTTTGGGAATTTCAGTAGAGGTCAGATAATAGGTATCCAATTATATTTATTTATATTTATATTGCAGAACTTTTCTTGTTCCTCCAGATTTGAATATTACAACCCTTTCCCTGTATTTCTGAGCAAGTATACACTTGACTTGGTATATTAAACCTTTAAAACCTTTATTTTCTTCCCAAGGTTCTTTATATAGGTAGGCACTGCAGTAATCTGTCAAGTTTGATTTTTGGATGTAAATATTTCTCTTACACTGATGTACATAAATTATATTATGCTGAGGCGACACTGGTGTAAGAGGTTATATAGATTTTAATAACTTTATAACCTGTACCTTATGTATCTCGGCATCTTATATATTACCTCCCTCTTTTATGTCTGTTTTGATTGTTTTGTTGTTCTTGTATATGGACCTGTGTCTGTAATAAAGATTTTATTATTATTATTATTATTATTCTAAATCCAAAGACTGACAGTATATAAAAATTCAATCTGACAAGAATGACTTTTCCTAGTCTTTTCTTATATACATTTCACTTTGTAGAAAGGAGGGTGGTTGTGTGTTTTTCTCTTTGTGCATTTGTGCAATTTGTACCTGGATACTCTAATGAAATACGAGTGCCATCAAGATGTGGAGAACATTAATAACCAGAAAGCAAGATTTCTTTAAAGAAAAGTAGCCTTTAAACCCTTCTCAAGATGTGCATATACTTAGATATCAAAACAAGGCAGCAAAATGGAAGTGAGATGGATGCATAACAGCAATATTGCATAGGCATTTGTGTCCATTCACTGTCAACAGAAATGTATCAATCAACCACTACAATGCACATCCATTTGTGAAACTCTTTCCCCTCCAGGGGGAGGTTATGAGAATGGATGATGTGCAGAAGCTATTTGGCAAAAGGGGGGCATCTGAGACATATAGTGGGTATTTTGTGTACACCTGAAAACATGAAAAAAAAATAATCCAAAGCTCTGAAAAATAAGGTTTTGCCAACACATATATTAACACAATTTACCAACAAACAATTTACAGAAAAGTCTAACTTTTAAATTCATTTAATTCCACTGCATTTTACAGCAGCTTTCTCCAGTTCAGTGACTACTGAGCTGAGCTAAGCAATACAAAAAAATGTGGTTTCAAGTTCATGCAATTAACTAAGACAAGAAAAGAGCGAGTAAATGCTTAAAAAACAAAATGATTCTTATGCCCTTATCCTCAATCATCATGTGAAGTAAAAGCTAGCAGAACTTTTCAGGAATAAATATTCTGAGATTGCAACTTTGCAATGGGTTCCTACAGTCAGTTCTTTGCTACCACTAGCTTCTCCAGTAAGGTGATCAACTGTCCTTCTTCAGGGAGGACAGTCCTTCTTTTGTAAGTTCTGTCCTCTCTCGAAAAGTGTCCTCCTACATGTCCTCCAGCTTCGATCAAATACGGAGATTTACAGATGTAAATCTCCGTATTTGATCAATGCCAATCCGATCTCCGATCTCGTAAGTCGGGGACCGCGTGTGCTGGTTGTGGAGGCGACCACCCGAGGTCAGAGTGCCGTTTCTTTGACGCAGTCTGCCGGCATTGCGACAAGAAGGGCCACATCACCCGCGTCTGCCAACTCAAGAAAGCCTACAGCCCCAGACGGCAGGACCACAGCGAGCGGAGACGGGACAGCACCCCCCCAGAGCCAGGGATCACCCAGCTGACAGCCGATGGGACCGGAGCAGGTGAACCCGATGAGGCGGAGAGACCCAGCGGAGGGAGGAATCCCACCAGACGGTCATCATCGGCCACGCATCAACCACCGACGTCCGGAAGGTCTACGTGGAGGTAGGCATCGAAGGCGAGCCATGCAGGATGGAAGTGGACTCTGGGTCCTACTCTCCATGGTCGCCTGGCAAGAAATCAAACGGTTGGTGCCTACCATCCACAAGAAGGGACTGGAGAACCAGAGACTAATCATCAAAGACTACCAGGGAAATCGCATCCCGGTAGTCGGAACTGGACAATTCAAGGTAACATTTAAGGGCCGCACGGCAAAGCTTCCCCTAACCATCGTGGACTGAGACTGGCCCAGTCTTTTGGGACTACAATGGTTCGCGCTGCTCGGCATCGAAGTCACGGGCATCAACCACATCGCCGAGGCCGATTGGGAGCAGCAACTGGCACGGGACTTCCAGGAAATGTTCGACGGCACCCTAGGGAAGTACCGAGGGCCCCCCATCTCCTTCAGTCTAGACCCTAACATTCCCCCGAGACGCCTAAAACCACGGCGGGTGCCTTTTGCACTCCGGCCAAAAATTGACGAGCAAATTGACAAGCTCATCAAGCAAGGGGTCCTACAAGCATTGATCATGCCCAGTGGGAGACCCCAATAGTCACCCCAGTCAAGCCCGATGGGTCGGTGAGAATCTGTGGGGACTATAAGGCCACCCTAAATTGCGCCTTACAACAAAGCGCCTACCCCGTTCCAGTAGTGTAGCACCTTCTACACTCACTGGGGGAGGCAAGGTTTTTGCGAAGCTCGACCTGGCCCAAGCATACCAACAGCTGCCGGTCGACGCAGAAACCGTGGAGGCGCAAACCATAGTCACCCATCGGGGGGCTTTCCGATGTAACCGACTCCAGTTTGGAGTCAGCATGGTGCCTGGAATTTTCCAGAGCCTCGTGGAAAGACTCTTACAGGGCATCAAGGGGGTGGTGCCCTACTTCGACAACGTGCTGGTGTCGGCAACCAACCAGCAAGAACTAGAGGGTCAGCTAAGGGAGGTGTTAACCAAATTTAAAGAAACTGGGCTAAAAGTAAAGAGGGAAAAGTGCCAACTTTATACAGAGCGGGTCGAGTTCCCAGGATACTTCCTTGACCGGCATGGCATTCACCCCACCGAAACTAAAATCAGAGCCATTAAGGAGGCTCCCACACCCAGGACTAAAACGGAACTGCAGGTATTTCTGGGACTGCTTAATTTTTACAATGTTTTCCTGCCCCAGAAGGCAACCGCGGCAGAGCCTTTGCATAGGCTCTTGGACAAGGTGGCTACCTGGACTTATGGGAAGCGCGAGGAAGCCGCCTTCAGGAAAACCAAGGATCTGCTCACCTCGGATGCCGTCCTCATCCAATACAATGAGACCCTACCACTCGCCGTCACATGCAACGCCTCACCCTTCGACGTCGGCGCCGTCCTCAGCCACACAATCCCGGATGGAAGAGAAGCGCCCATCGCCTTCTTCTCCAGGACACTCACCAAACCAGAGCGGAACTATAGCCAGCTGGACAAGGAGGCCCTAGCCATCGTCGNGTCATCACGGACCACAAGCCATTGCTGGGCATCCTGGCAGGAAACCGGGCCACCCCAAACATTCTATCGCCCAGGATGACAAGGTGGTCCGAATTTCTTGCTGCCTCCAGCTGCTGGCTCACACACCGACCCGGTAAGACTATAACACATGCAGACGCTTTGAGCCGCTCACCGCTACCCAACCTAGACACCAATCCAGCATCCACAAC
>BHEV01000582.1:0-19714 GCA_004319985.1 Emydocephalus ijimae
TTAATTTATCAAGCTGCTCGTCAATCTTTGGTTTATGGGCAAATGGAACTCGATGAGGCTTAAGGCGGATGGGAGCTATTTTGGGATTGAGGTTAAACAATATCAGGGTCCCCTTGTACTCGCCTAATTTTTCTGCGAAGACATCCTGGAATTCGTGGACGAGGTCTTCTTCCCAATCGCTGCTGCAGGTTCGGTGAATGCCGGCTACTTNCCAGGGGTAGAAATGTTGTACGGTTCTTGAACAATACCCGTACTCGGCTGGATCCAATGACCAGAATTGGATTTCCTTGATAGTCCTTAAGTATGAGCCTTTGGAAACGGAGGTCTTGCCTGCGGATAGTGGGGATGAGCTGCTTGAGGGTCTTCCAGGAAACCATCGAGAGGGATGATCCTGAATCGACTTCCATCAGGCAGGGCTGGTTTTCGATGGCCACTTTCACTCGGATCTTTTTCATCCAGAGATGAGGCGTGACCGATCGTGATCATTTGATGGGCCTCTTCTCACTTCGTTGGGTGGTTTAGGGTTTTGTTTCTGTAGGAGTAGTTGTTCCATTGGTGGTTCACGGGTTCTCGCTTCACGGGACGACTTCCCGTCAGTTGGTGATAGTTAGCCCCCCTAGAGGGCTGGCTGGGTCCTGGCTTGCTTCTACAGACCCGACCTATATGGCCTCTTTTCCCGCACACATGGCAGAGCGCGTTGAGGAATTTGCATTCTGATCGGGGGTGGCTTGTTCCACACCCGGCACATTGGTACTGCGATTTCTGGCGTTGGTCCCGTTCGGACCAAAGTCAATGGACCTCTTCCTCATCGCTTTCTGACGACGATTCGAGGTCCTCGTGGTGGGCTGTGTCTAGCTGTCCCTCTGACTGAGGTGAAATGTCGCAGGCTCGTTGGTGAACCGGTGCGTGTGTGTGGCGCATTTGGGCAGCCGACTTCCTGGTTGCTTCTGCTGCAGTAGCTTCAGCTATGGCAACTTTAAGGCTAATGTCGCCCTTAGCCATTAATTTACTCTGAGTGCCTGGTGCATCTAATCCCAGAACGATTCGGTCTCTTAGGGCTTCTTCTAAGTCGGTAAACTCGCATAGGCCTCCCAGATTCCGGAGATCCGCAATGAAATCAGCAACGTTTTCACCCTTCTGCTGACTTCTCTGATAGAATTCATGCCTTCTCACGAGCATTGGCACGGTCGGAGCGTAGTGAGCCCTCAGCAATGGTTCGAGGACGTCCCAGTCCATAGACTTTACTTCTGCTGGTTTTGCTAGTGCCTTGGCCATCTTGAATACGGTTGCCCTGCAATGAGTTAGGAATACCGCTCGTTTCTTTCCGGTAGTGGCATCCTTCAAATTGTTGGTTTCCAGAAACATCTGGAAGCGATCCATATATGAGTCCCAGTCTTCTTGTGCCGGGTCGAATGGAGCGGGTGGTATGACGCTGCCGGACATGGTTCCACCATTGGTGCATTCATCCACGTGCTCGGTTATGGTTCTTCATTGTTCAGTAAGCTCTGATATCTCCACATCCCACCTTCGTCACCAGTGTTAAGTTCTGTGCATGGGTGCAAGAATGGAGACGAGCCAGTGAAACGGTGAACTTCAAACTCTTTATTTACATGTGAAACAGCTCAGCTCAATGGCCACGATGGGCCCCTTTATATAGGCAACTCTTAACTTATGCAACCAATGAAAACACAGGGAGCGCTAGCTCCATTAACCAATGGGAGAGGCTCGTTAATAGCCAATCAGATTCTTCTGAACGGACCAATCTGATGTCGCTATTATTGGCCAATCAGAAGTGCAGGGCCAGAACCCTGCACTTTGCTTCAAGCTCTTAATGATCTTTATTAAGTATTTATTGATTCACAACACGGCTCATCTCCCTTGACTATCTCTTTTCCAAAAGACAGAGAAAAACATTGGAATGTTGCTGTTGTCTTTCTCAAGACATGGATGCATTTATTTAGTACAGTGTAGAAAAGACATTTCAGAAATTGCATCTCTCTGGGAACTGTTTTCAAATATGTTTGTAGGTTTGGTACATCTGGTCCTGAACAATTTGATTACTCCCTAAGGCATAAGCAAAACTCCCATAGACTTCACATATTTTTAAAAAAGACTTTTAAATGCAGAGTTTTCACTATACATTGTCTATGTCAGGCTCAAGTGACAAATTGGTTGGTCAATTCATGTTGCAACCAATGGATCAACATTCCAGTGATCTAAAAAAAAAGGCAGACCTGGTGCTTGCGAGATAAATGCTAAAAAGAAAAAAGTTTGCAGCCTGCATTGTCATTTATACAAATAAAAGGAGTAATACTGTCGTTCAGGCCTTGACTCAACAAAACAGCAAGAAAGGAATAAATATCACCAACAGAATGACATTTTAGACTTTGGAAATTGCCATTCCCACTGCATTTGATGCAGGCTTTAACTGAAAGGGTAAATAGATTAGAAAAAAAAATAGACTTTCTGAATCTAAGCCGTAATGCTTATTATGAAAGAATATTATAACCGAAGTGTGCATTTTACTACATTTGTCAGCATATGTGTAGATGTAACGTATACAAATAAAAATGTGGATATACATACATACATGCATACATAAACTCTGAGAACTGTATTGCTAGAAAGTCCTCTAAAGTAGTTTTCCTCTGCCTGATAGCCTTTAGATACATTGGAATGCTATCTCTGCCTTAAGTATTGGGCATTGCAACTGGTACAAAATATGATGGTTGCTCTGTTAACCAATGCAAGGTAAAGGGATGATACAGTACCAGACCTGAAAGCAGTGGTGGGATTCTTTTTTTTTTTAACTACCGGTTCTGTGGGCGTGGCTTGGTGTGTGTGGCAGAGAAAGGATACTGTAAAATCTCCAGTCAGAGATGGGATTTGCCAGTTCTCTGAACAAATAAAAAATTTCCGCGACCTGTTCTCCAGAACTGGTCAGAACTTTCTGAATACCACCTCTGCCTGAAAGATATACATGAACTTCCAACTGCTCACCAATGACATTGTTGTGAATGAATAAAGTTATCTGAGCTTAAAGTCAAGTGCAGGGTTCTGGCCCTGCACTTCTGATTGGCTGTTAGTGGCAGGGTCGGATTGGTCCATTCAGGAGCATCTGATTGGCCATTAACAGGCCATTCTCATTGGTTAACGGAGCTAGCACTCCAGTATTGTTGTTGGTTGAATAGTTTATAAAGTTGCCTATATAAGGAAGGCTATAGCAGCCCTCCAGTTTGAGCTGTCACACCATGTAAATAAAGAGTTTGAAGTTCACTGTTTCTACCGGCTCGTCTCCATCATTCGCACCCATGCTCCAGACATAACAGACTTCTTAAGTGTTGAGGTTGAGGTTTAAAGCATGAAATGACTTAGAGTCTTACAGTCTGAAGAACTATCTGTGGGCCTTCTATTGTGTGGCTCCTAGACTATAGAATACACTTGCAACATGAGAAATTTGGCCCCAACTTTACAGTATTTCAGAAAATAACACCAAGATTTTCATTTGTACTGAATCCATTTTAATAATACTAATTTTAATTTTATACTGATTTTTCTCATATTCTTTTCAGTATAAGCTTTATAATGTGTATTGTTAACTGTTATAAGCCACTTAAAACATTATAGAGACAAAACATTGGGATGCACATCTAATAAATGAAAATGTACAATATAAATTCTAATTCTAATATGAATGCACACAATTTCAAAAAAAACTGGAAGATATTAGATCACAATAGGCTATTTAGTGAGAATTTTTTTTAAAAAAAATAAATTGACTATTGTTTTCATTGTTAAATTCATGAGCTACACAGCCATGTTATTAAACACAGCCATCTGGTTTTTAAAATCCATTATTATTTCAAATAACTTTCGTAGGTATGGACAAATCATTAATTTGCATATCCTCTGATCCTTAACTTTCATAACACAGCAACTCAAACAAAAGCTTATGTTTAAAAAGAACATCCTTTTTTAATGCTCATTCATTCATTCCTTTCTTCTTAGCTGCAGCAGATGTGATGAGTTCATAGAGACATGGAAAAAAAAGATTGGGAAATCAGTACTGCGAATTGTGCTGAAACAAATACTTTTTACTAAAATGAGTTTAACACCCTAAAATTGTTCAATATGCATTCTTCTGCAAACTCAGTTCATTGTTTTTGAAATTATACAAGCACATGAACAAAAATGCATTTTCCATGTTTTCAAACCATTTCAGAAAAGTTCATGACAAAAGCTATAAAATAAATTTTATATGCTGTAAACTTCTCTTTAATATACCATGCCATAGCAGAGAAACATGGGCACAAACATATTAGGAAATCTCTTTCCAAAAGGTGTGACTATATCAGGAGAAAAAATGAACACAAATGTGTCTGCATTAGATGAATTTCTCTAAAACGTGTGTGTAAATATTCATATGAATTATCTTTGGATTTTAAATTGAATCCAATTATCTGGAAATGAGGAATGAGCAAAACTAAAGTCTACCAGTTTCCTCATACATATAGCTACCCAGTTATGATAATGTGTGAGAGACAGACTATAAAAGAGAGAAGGCAGTATTTGTCTTCATCAATGTCAGTTCTTCCTTTGATCTTTGCAAAAAGAAAAACAAGACTTTTCAGTGCTCTTTCTATGTGCAGATGTTTCAATGATCTAATTAATTTAATGTTACTTTAAGTATTTAAATGAAAATGAAAATTTTAAAACTGACTTTGCAGTACAGTACCGTGAATGATCTGTACTTCTATTTATATTTGGTACAATTCATGAATCTCAGCATGGGTGATTCTGCTACCCCATCTGACCTCTCTACTAACACATCTCCATGCTCATGATATTTGTAAAATTGATTTGAAGTGTTACAGTAGACAGAGAGAAAATTAAGGAAACCATAATACTTTTCCTGCCTCTGTGTAACTGAAGCCATGATCTCCAAGACAACAGAGATGGGACAGGTCAATGCATTAGCTTATTCAGTCTTTTCATTGTTGGTGGAGAAAATGAATTTTAAACTCTGTCTGTTCCAATCATGCACTTCTCTTTACTTTTGCTGGTATGACAAAGAAACACCTGATCTAAGCTTTATTCCCTTGTTTTTTTCCAGCTTCCTTTTCTTTCTGTTTTTTTTTCCTGTATGGCTGTATTCCCTCTTACCTCCCCACCTTTGCCTCAAATGAGAAATGGAAAATAAGTAGCACAAACTTTTTAAAAAGCTTGGATGTGGATTTAAATAAAACACCTGAGGCATTTAATTAGGAATCTTAAATGAGAAAGTCATACCACTTGGGTTTTCTTAAAGGTGCACCTCAATGCAACTTTAATGCAAATACCATGCACCTAAAGTTGCGCCTCAATGCAAATAAAACCAACCAAGAAATCAATGTATAAACATACAGTATCTCCCTGAATCAGATGAAAACATTTTCTAGAATCTGGTGGACATAATAGAAATTTAGAAGTTATTAGAGCCTTTATGCAGCTCCTTCACATAGAAATGAATTATTTCTTCTCAATTCTCTTCTCCAAACTACAGCTTTTTGAAGTAACTTCAGAAATAGGCTATCAGCAAGCTTTGGGAACCATTTTTTTTAAAAAATACTATACTAAATACTAAATCATCTGAAACCAAAAGACTGAAAAAATGAATCTATTTAAATAAAAGGCTGCTTGTGCATCAAGATCTTCCATTGATAGATTCCATTCTGTGGAGAAACATCTCATGTCTCTACAAAGAATTTCCAAGAATCCTTTGGAGACTTAATTAAAAATATGTGGGCATTTTAACATCCATATGTTAATTATTAAACATATTCACGATGGTGAATAAGTAGTTCAGCATTAAAGCAAAGAATAAAGACAAGGAAATGTGATGCCTCTTTGATTGTTTAATGTAATTATGGATAATTGCCTAAGCAATGCTTATGGCAATGACAGAAGAGAGATCCTTCAGGACATGCATGCCTATTTGCTTTTGCATGCAGGCATTGCTATGTTATTGGCTGTGCTATGATTCCCAGAGAATGTTAGACAGACAGTATGATGCATTAGGAATACGAGCTAGAAATTAATGAAGCTGAAATCAAAGCAGTTGATGAGGAAGTGAGTAAAATGATTGCAATATTGTCCACCACCCAGAGTGGGATTTTTTTTTGGGGGGGGGGGTTGGGCAACCATACAAATTTAGTAAATAAATAAACCTGTGAATAGACAACATGCAAATTATAGTATTTTGTTTGAATGTTGACCAAAGATGGAAAAAATGGATAGATACATTTTATAATGTAAAGGATGAGAAATAATTTCTGGTCTTTTATAAGAAACGAACGTTGGTCAGCAAAAACAAAATGGAGTGTACAGTATGAAAATGATCTTCCCTACTTTGTAATACAGAAGTGAAAGCTGGATTTTCAGGAGAAGCATAACAATAAGTTAAATGCAGTGAGAAAGGGTTATTTAAAAACTATGTGTGGTAAAGCAAAATGAGAGAGAATCATGAATGAATGAGGGATGAAAGAACATGGATTAACAGAAAAATAAATAATCACGACAAAATAAATACCTTGAGTCTTTAGAGAAAAGTGTTAAGTTCTGCGCATGGGCGCAAGGAATGGAGATGAGGCAGTGAACAGTGAACTTCAACTCTTTATTAATCATTCTGAACAGAGCAAAAACCCTGGGGCAGCAGCAGCCCTTTTATAGGGCAGGCTGCTGACCTATTAGCCAATGAGAAACATGGAAGTGTTAAACCCTTGAACCAATGAGAGTGGCTTGTTAACAGCCAATCAGATTCCCCAGAACAGACCAATCCGGTATCACTATTATTGGCCAATCAGAAGGGCAGGATTAGAACCCTGCTTTTTCTTAAGGTTTGTTTAAACTTTATTTGAGCGCTTTTATTAGTTCATAACAACCCTCCCCCCCGGGTTCCGTTTGAGGGGTGCAGTGACGTAATCCCTGAGATATGTAGGTTGTTTTAACTGTCTATTGCATTTGCACTGTCCCACCCTGTCTGTCGTCCGGTTCCGGTGGGACATTTTTGGACATAACTGGTACAGGCGGTTCCACATCCTCACTGGACGACTCGGTGCCGCTAATGCTGTCATTGTTGTCCTCCGATCTTTGCGGGCTCGCCTCCGTTGAGGTATTCCTCTGTAGCGAGGAGAGTCCCCTCCCTGATTCTTCTTCATGTATCGCACCCGAGTGCTGACTTCCTTCGCTTCTGCTTTCCACCATCTCGAATTCGGGTTCTTCGACATCCCCTCCCCCCTCCATTTGGGAGTCCCAGGAGTCGCGGGAACTGGGTTGTAGCCTAGAGCGAAGCTGATCTATATGGCGTTTCCATATTTTTCTGTCGCAGGTTTGCACACGGTACGATCTGGGCCCGGTGGTTTGAATTACGGTTGCTTCGACCCATAATGGTTCGCCGGAGAGGTTTTTGGCGAAAACTAAGTCACCTACCTTGAACTCGCAGCATTTTCCGGTAGATCCACAGGGTTTCTCTGGCTCGTAGGATGGGTGAAGCTGGTCAAGGTGGGAATGGAGCTTGCGTCCCATCAACAGTTCAGCTGGGGTCTTGTTGGTGATGCTGTGTGGAGTGATGTGTTGGAGTAGGAGTATTCTGTTTATTTTGTCGTCAATGTCCCCATAGTCCATTTTGTGGAGAGTTTTTTTAACAAATTGTACCATGCGCTCAGCCCTGCCGTGAGCCGCAGGGTGCACTGGCGAAGTTAGCACTTGGCGGATACCCCGGTCCGCTAAGTATTGTTCAAACGCCAGGGCGGTGAACTGGGGTCCGTTGTCAGAGACCAGAACGTCTGGCAGCCCATGCGTTGCGAATAGTCTATTCAATTTTCGGATGACGGACTCGGTTGTAGTATTCTTCATTTTGTGGCTCTCGAGCCAGTTGGACTAGGCATCCACTGTTTGGAGGAACGTATGTCCTTTAGTGGGTCCCGCAAAATCAACGTGGATGTGGGACCACGGCCCCCGGGGGGTTTCCCATTCTGTTGGAGTTGCCTTAGGTGGGGCACTGCTGACTTCTTGGCACTTTAAACAAGTCTTTACCCAGGCTTCGATCTGTTTGTTGATGCCCGGCCACCACGCGTAGCTTCGTGCGAGCGCTTTCATATGCACGATGCCGGGGTGACCGCCATGCAATGATTTCAGTACTGCTCGTTGTAACCGCTCTGGGACGACGACTCTATCTCCCCATAGGATGCAGCCTTTTTGCGAAAAATATTCTGTTTGCCGGTTTCTGAAAGGGGTGAAGTCGTCAGGGGCTTGTTCTATTGGCCATCCTCATTCGACCCATCTAAGAACTCGCACCAAGACAGGATCTTGTTTTGTTTTGATTGCAATGTCTCTAGCTGTTAGCGGTGGTGAATGTAGCGTTTCAATCTGGAGTGTCGTAAGGGTTGGAGCTGGGTCGTCGATGGTTTCCGGAAGTGGGGCACGGCTCAATGCATCAGCATGGGGAATGGCTTTCCCCGGGCAGTGTTGTAATTTACAGTTGTATGCAGCTAAAAACTCCGACCAGCGAGTCATTCTAGGTGACAACATATAGGAGGTTCACTTGTCTCTCGCTATAATCCCTAGCAAAGGTTTGTGGTTGGTAACAACAGTAAAAACTCATCCATACACATATTCATGAAACCGTTTCACAGCAGATACAACAGCAAGAGACTCTTTGTCGATCTGGCTATAGTTACTTTCAGTCTTTGATAGGGTCCTTGAAAAATAGGCAATAGGGGCCTCACTACCATTTGGTAACACATGACTTAAAATGGCTCCTACTCCAAACGGTGATGCGTCACATGTAATTGTTAAAGGCAGAGTCTCGTTATACTGCATTAAAACATCATCTGAGGTTAGTAAGTTTTTCACTTGTCGGAATGCGTGCTCCTCTCGGTGTCCCCAGAGCCAGGTTGCTTTTTTGTCAAGAAGTCTGTGTAGGGGCTCAGCTACGGTTGCTTTGTGGGGCAAGAAGATGTAAAAGTTAATGAGCCCCAGGAAAGCTTGGAGATCAGTCCTATTTCTAGGTCTTGGGGCATTTTTGATTGCCCTTAATTTGCTATTAGTGGGGTGAATGCCTTGTTTATCAATTAGGTACCCCAGGAACTGTACTTTATCTGTACACAGTTGACATTTATTTTTTTTAACCTTTAGGCCAGAGTCTTTAAATTTCTGGAGAACCATTTTAAGATGCTTTTCTAGTATTTCTCTATTCGGGGCAGCAATTAAAATGTCATCAAAGTATGGCACGACCCCCTTGATCCCCTGCATTAGTCTCTCCATCAGACTTTGAAAAATCACTGGGGCTACGCTCACTCTGAATTGGAGTCGGTTGCACTTAAAGGCACCTCGGTGCGTAACGATCATCTGTGCCTTTGCGGTGTTTTTATCTACAGGCAGTTGTTGGAACACCTGTGCTAAATCCAATTTAGCGAAGACTTTTCTGCCCCCAGGGAATGTAGAAGGTGTTGTACCACCGGCACCGGGTAAGCGTTCTGTTGAAGGGCATGATTAAGGGTGGCCCGGTAGTCCCCACAAATCCTTAACGATCCATCCGGTTTGATGGGTGTTACAATTGGGGCTTCCCAACGAGCGTGGTCAGTTGGTTCTAAAACACGTTGGGCTATTAATTTATTGAGCTGCTCATCAATTTTTGGTTTAAGGGCAAAAGGTACCCGACGAGGCTTAAGGCGGATAGGGGCTACTTCAGGGTTAAGGTTAAATGATATCGGGGTCTCCTTGTACTCACCTAGTTTGTCTGCAAAAACATCCTGGAATTCCTGGACGAGGGCCTCCTCCCAGTCGTCGCTTCTGGTTTGGTGAATGCCGGATACCTCGATCCCGAGTGGAGCGAACCATTGAAGGCCTAACAAGCTAGGCCGGTCATGGTCGACGACGGTCAGTGGTAATGACACAGTACGATTTTTGAATGATACTTGGACTTGGCTGGATCCAACGACCGGAATTCGGTTCCCCTGATAATCTTTGAGTATGATTCTTTGGGCTCTGAGGTCTTGATGCCAGACGGCAGGGATTAATTGTTTAAGAGTGTTCCAGGAAACCATCGAGAGGGACGATCCTGAATCGACTTCCATCACGCAAGGCTGGTTTTCGATGGCGACCTTCACTCGGATCTTCTTTGCATCTAGCAATGAGGCGTGACTGATTGTAATGGTTTGGTGTGCCTCTTCTCGTCTCGTTGAAATGGCCAGTGTTTTATTTCTGAAGGAGTGGTTATTCCATTGGTGGTTCAAATGTTCCTGAATCACACAGCGATTCCCTGTGGTCTGGAGGTAGTTGTTTCCCCTCTGAAGTGGGCTGGATCCTTGCTTGCTTCTAATGACCTTCCCGATGTGGCCTCTTTTCCCACAGAAATGGCAGAGCACGTTGAGGAATTTGCAGTCTGATCGTGGGCGGTTTGCCCCACAACCTGTGCATTGGTGCGGTAGTTTTTGATTCCGCTGGTGGCGTTGGTCACGTTCAGACCGGAGCCGGTTGACCTCCTCCTCATCACTTTGTGATGGCAATTTGAGGTCCTCGTGGTGGGTCGCTGTTGTGTGCCTCTCTAGGTGAGGTGAGGTATCGCTGGAGAGTTGATGGAGCGGTGCGTTGGTGCGGTGCATTCGGGCGGACGACTTCCTGGTTGCTTCTGCTGCAGTTGCGTCCTTGATGACATCAGCAAGGTCGATGTCCCCTTTTGCCATGATCTTGCTCTACGTTGTGTGGTCTTCTAATCCCAGAATTATTCGGTCTCTCAGAGCTTCTTCGAGGTCTGTAAACCCACAGAGGCCTCCCAGGTTCCGGAGATCCGCGATGAAATCTGCAACTCTCTCTCCTTTCTGCTGGTCCCTCTGGTAAAATTCATGTCTTCGGACAAGCGTTGGTACGGCGGGTGCATAGTGGGCCCGTAGCAGGGTTGCGAGGACGTCTCAGTCCATGGTTTTCACCTCAGCTGGTTTTGCTAGTGCCTTGGCCATTTTAAAGACGGCAGGCCCTCAATGGGTCAGGAACACTGCTCGGTTTTTTCCCATTGTGGCATCCTTCAAGTTGTTGGTCTCCAGAAACATCTGGAACCGGTCCATGTACGAGTCCCAGTCTTCTTGTGCTGGGTCAAATGGAGTGGGTGGTATGGCGCCGCCAGACATGGTTTCCGTTGTCGATGTGCCTTCAGCCACGTGCTCTGTTTGGTGCTCTGTAGTGTTCAGTCAGCTCTGATGTCTCCGCATCCCATCCTCGTCGCCAGTGTTAAGTTCTGCGCATGGTGCAAGGAACAGAGACGAGGCAGTGAACAGTGAACTTCAACTCTTTATTAATCATTCTGAACAGAGCAAAAACCCTGGAGCAGCAGCAGCCCTTTTATAGGGCAGGCTGCTGACCTATTAGCCAATGAGAAACATGGAAGTGTTTCTCTTGAACCAATGAGAGTGGCTCGTTAACAGCCAATCAGATTCCCCAGAATGGACCAATCCGATATCGCTATTATCAGCCAATCAGAAGGGCAGGATTAGAACCCTGCTTTTTCTTAAGGTTTGTTAAAACTTTATTTGAGAGCTTTTATTTGTTCATAACAAGAAGGAATTTTGGAGAGGAAATAAATATGCTGGAAGAGTGAGTGTGCTAAGAGGAAATAAACATTTTTTAAAAAGTTATAGTGGGATGGAGTGTACAACATTCCCTAAAAAGAAAGATTGTGAAGTTTAAAGAGAAAAAGGAAATATATCATTTAAGGTGTAGATCTGGTGAGCATGGAATTGCTTGGAAGAGCAGACAGTTGTAGGGAGGTATAGTGTAAGTGTGAATCAGATGCAGTTAAATTATCATTCCTTTTTTTATCCTCTGTCTTCAATTCTTTTTGTCTCTTACTCTACTACTTCTTACTCTTTCTGAACTTCAGTGAAACTGCTTACCTTGAAAGGGAATAGAATGAATGATATGTGTGTATGGTGAAAATTACAAGAGAATGAAAGGAAGTAAAATGCATTTTAAATTAAATTCCAAAAATAATATATGAATTAAAATTCTAGGTTTGCATGTCACCTAAAATATAAATCTATCCATGAAGATTTTCTTTAGTTTCATTACAGGTGGTTCTGTCCATTATAAGAAATAATCTTTGAAGGCTTAGAAAAAAAATTCAAAGGTGAATTAAAGCTTCTAAATTATGCTTCTTTCATTAAAAGTTAACATTCAGTATATTGTTAAAATGAAAACAAATGAATAAGAAATGAAGACAGGATTTTTGTATGTGCTTCCCTTGTTCAGTATGATAACCTTAACTTTAGCTTCTTATGGAGGAAAAGGGATTGGTGTTTCTGAATCCATTCTAATAAAATATTCATTACTTTGAATCCATGTTTAAAGTCTGCAGTCATAATCTAAAATGAATTAGTACACAACTTATTATTAAGTTTTCTCTGCCCAAAATAACTGTCTGCATCTCAAATCTACTAAATATTTGCTATCATGTTTATTTGCTTCTTTACATATTAATGTCTCCATTTATATAAAGTATTTATTATTTTTTACTATTTATTCAGTTCTCATAAAATCCAAAGACTATAGGAGGCAACAACATTTCCTTCCTCCACCCTCTAGAATTTAAGAAGAGTCCTTGAAGATCAATAATAGCTTGCATTGAATCATAAGTCTGTCCCTTCTGCTTTTCTGAAATGAAAGAAACAAAATTACATTTAAAACGTATACCTTTTTTTCTAATATATGTATGTTTTCATGCATGTATTTCCCACTGCATAGTAAAAGTGCATAGACTTAAGTCCAAAAATCTGATCAATTTGCTTAAACAAAATTGTTGAACTGAATTACTCAGTCCACTTTTCTGTATTTAAGACACTATTCTATTCTAAGGAGGAACTGAGAGTTTATAAATATAAAGGCATCATATATCCAAACACATATATTTCATATAGTCATTGTTGGGAATAGTCACTTCTGATATGCTTCTTCTCTTGGAGCCTTAAAAACTACTTCAACCAGGATCATCTTTCACACTGTGATAACAAATTTTATAAATTAATTCTAACTCATTGACTGAGATGGGGGGGGATAGAAATTGAATGAATGAATGAATTATATAGAAGGCAAAGAAATACCAATGTTAGATGATAAATATTAGATTTGGATTTTATTGCCTCTCTCTATCCGATGTCTTTATGGTAAAGAGTTTTATTTATTTATTTATTTATTTATTTATTTATTTATTTATTTATTTATTTATTTATTTATTTATTTATTTATTTATTTATTTATTTATTTATTTATTTATTTATTTATTTATTTATTTATTTATTTATTTATTTATTTATTTATTTATTTATTTATTTATTTATTTATTTATTTATTTATTTATTTATTTATTTATTTATTTATTTATTTATTTATTTATTTATTTATTTATTTATTTATTTATTTATTTATTTATTTATTTATTTATTTATTTATTTATTTATTTATTTATTTATTTATTTATTTATTTATTTATTTATTTATTTATTTATTTATTTATTTATTTATTTATTTATTTATTTATTTACCAGCTCCCAACAAGACTGGGCAGTTCAGAAATAAAAACATTGAAAACCAAGGAAACAAGACTGAAGACTAAACTAAATAGAAACAACCACCACAATAAAAATGAACCCACATAATCCAAAGGGATGGGGACTTCATTCCCTCTTACCAAAAGCCTGGGGGAAGATCCAAATCTTCAAGGGCCCTTGAACCATCAGGTGGGTATGGGAGGATATCATCCAGAACCTTCATTCCAGAGGGCACGCTTCTATAGAAAAGATGTACTTTCTGAATTCTTAATAGATATCTTTTTTATTTTTATTCAAAGGAACCCATAGTATGCCAACCTTACCAGACTGAATAGCTGGGCAGGTACTATGGGAGGCAGATATTGCCTCAAATAACCAAGCCATCTGTCAGATTATAATTATTAAATAATAATGATTATACTGTTGCCCTTTTGGGGGGTTATTAATTAATGCTATCTCTAAACAGAGAAGAAGTGTCGTTCTAGCTGTACCTCTGCATGAAATGTCCCCTCGTGTTTTATATATGGAGTATACATGGGTATCTCTGAAGGCCTGTGAAGTTGATAAAAATTTATTTTCTTCAGAGTCTCCAACTTAAATTTAATTTTACTTAGTGAGGATATTGAACTTCTCTGGTGAATGCCAGACTTAAAGGAGGCTCACCAAGCTTGACATAATTAGTTAAGCATCATACTTTCAGTGTAATTTTTTTAAGTATATTTGCTTAAATCTAAAAGTGAATATGTATTACTGAAATTATCATGTGTGTAACCTTTAAATGGGTGGAATCATACATCATAGGGCAACATCTTTTGAAGCAAGGTTCTTCCAATGGGCAAACCTCTATGTAAAACCTCTAAAATGTTTCCTATGGCCAACTCCTGATGCTTACTATATTATACTATACTTTCAAGGCAGATAACTCTTTGAATATCACCTTGAATTTCTAAGAACTTTTCAAGTTCATTAGAAGACTTGCCATTGTTGAAGGCATTGAGGAAAGTGTCACAGGTTGTTAGTTGTCATGTAACTTATTTGAAATTGTGTACATATTCTCTTTTACTAAATCATCATTTTGACTGTCTATTTTCTTTAGATCCTCATGTTGACTGGGAAATTTGGAATGGTGTTATTCAATAGAGCTAAATTGGGCAAGGCTAGATTAGTGGAATTAAAAAAAAACAACCTTGGCATTACTACCATGTTAATTGGTCAAATTGCCATAGCAACATTGGAGAAGGGACATATTAGCAACAGTAAGATAAACTAATTGAACTTATTTCACAGCTGGGGAGCATAAGAGTAGAATTTCATATTTAATTATGCTCCAAACATTAGCATTCAAATCAAGAAAATATTTTTGTAAAGCCTGTTATATAAGGAGAAACTCTTGTAAAGAATCCTGAAATAAAACATATTAATGAGGAATTAACTTGAAAACTGTAACAAAACATTATTAATCAGTGATTGGGATCTGATTAATTTGCATATGTTGCTGAACTATAAATCCCAGCAGCCCTGGCAAATATAACTAATAATGAAAGAAGGTGTGAACTGTAATTCAGAATTTTGAGAATCTGAAGATCTCCAAGATATATACCTGGATGAAGATGATCATGCTACTTTCTTACCATCATAAAAAAGAGAAATAAGAACAATAAGTAGGTTTAGATTTTATTTAAGCTGCCAGATTAGATTGTGAGTTCTCGTCCTGTCCTAAACATGAAAGCTGGCTGCGTGAGTTTAGATCAATCACCCTCTCTTGCTGCCCTCAGCCTAATTTACCTTATAGGTTTATTGTTGTGAGAAAAATAAGGGGAAAAAGAAGTATTATATCTGCTAACTGCCTAAATTGTTTATAAAAATAGTAAGAGGATATTGAATAAAATAAATATTAATGGGACACAGAAATGACTGGGGGGTGTCTCAGAAACCGAGACACAGAACAGGACAACGGTATTGCCCTCCTCCCTATATCAATGCCACCACAGATAAAATCAGCAACATTCTCTACAAACACAATATCAGGACAGCCTTCGGCACTGACCAAAAAATAGCCAACATCCTAAGATACCCCAAAGACAAGGTCGACCTAGAAAACCAAGGAGTTTATGAAATACCAAGCAACAATTGCCCAGCCACATACATTGGCCAAACCAAGAGCAGAATAAATGCACGCATCGCAGAATACAAGAACGCAGTCAGAAAAGAAGAAAATACTTCCTCCCCTTTCCAGCACCTTATAGCTACAGGACATGAAATTAATTTTGAGGGAACCAAATTAATCTCCAATACTGAACACTTCAACAAGAGAATAATCAGGGAAACCAATGAAATAGAGAAACACCCCCATAACATGAATAAACGGACAATACCTCCTGCCTAACAGACATCTAGAAACTAGCCCTTATCAACAAATGAGTCCCAGCCATGAAAACCAACACTGGACCCAAAACAACAAATGATCCCACCACCAATCTCCTTCACCAGACTCAAACCCAAACCCACCCCATAGACAAAAGGCAACCACCATCCAGAAACCAGAACATGGCTGCATCACCAGCTGCCACACCTCCGACCCCCAAACCAAGCCAACTGACACATGCCATGAACACATATCCAGGCGTCAAACTCAGAACCAAACCAAAACCCGGAATGTCACATCACAGCCACCCACTCAGGATATCACATCACAGAAGTCAGGAGGTTACACCACAAAACCTCAGGATGTTAAAACACAACCAACGACCCAGGAGATTACAGCACAAGACCCAGGATGTCACAACAATAGAACTCAGAAAGTCATCACACAGCCCATTACCCAGGTCGTCACACAGCCCATTACCCAACACAGGAGGCTGATAGACACACAGCCAATACCTCAGCCACACATGTTCTTACGAAAAAGCCAATCTGCAAACATCAACTCCATCAACCAATCAAGAAATGACAACACAGCCAACCTCCCCACCAGCATTTATAGAGAGATGGCAGCTCAGGTCATACTTTGCTGACACAAGCACAAAGCCGAAAGCACCAGCCTGAAGATGGCGAGTGGGACCTTGTCAAAACGTTGCCAAGATACCCTCAATCTTACATGGGAAAAGACCTGAACACACCAAGACCTGCATAGCTGTGCCTGTGAAAATCTACAAATAGAGATAGATAGATAGATAGATAGATAGATAGATAGATAGATAGATAGATAGATAGATAGATAGATAGATAGATAGATAGATAGATAGATAGATTTGTTCAGGTATTTTCCCACATATTAATAGTTGTGCTTTTAAAGTTAGAGCAATGTTTTGAGGGAGGACCAGAAAATTAAGAGGAGTGGAGCAGCCTCATTACTTTGTATCATCTGTATAGGCCCAGAGAAAGAAGTTGCAAAATGTAGATTCCTCACCAATGGGATCTGTAGTATACACCTTCTGCCAGATCTGATGGGTGGGGCAGATATAATTGTGGAGAGGCATTCCCTCAAATAATCTGGCCCCATACCATGTACTGTTTTAAAGTCAAAACCAGCATTTTGAATCAGACCCAGAAACAGGTAACCAATACATCTCCAATGGATGTGTTGTCTAATGTGTTGTCTAATGTGTTGTCACATGACGACCCACACCACTGCATTTTGCATTTTGCACCAGATGAAATTTCTGTTCTGTTCAGAATCAATCCCATGAAGAAATCATTACATTTGTCCACAGACAAGGAAATGAGTGACCATGAGCAGAGTCCCCTGATCTACAGGAAAAGGTACAACTGGTACATAATATGTTGTGTAAAGGCTCCCCGAGCCATGACTGTCATGTATCCTTTGAGAGGAGTTGTAAGGTCAGGAGGGACCTTACATCAGGTCTGCCAATCCCTCAAAACCTGGTTAGATCATGAGACCTAGAATCCTCAGGGAACCAATGAGCTATTGAGAGGGTTCCATAGTTATTAATTTCTGCTCTTGAATCCTAGCCTATATATGTAAAAATAGCACATTCAAAATTATCAAGCACCACAGATGGTATTGTCCTAGAACTGGAAGGGTCCAAAGCAACTCAGTCTTGCTATGGTTCAGCTGAAGCCTGTTGTTCTCCATCTAGACCCTGACAATGTCCAGGCACCAGGACAAGACATCCATGGCATCTCATAATTGACAAGGGGCAGAAATGTATAATTAGGTATCATCAGAGTATTTAGGATATCTTACTCCATGGCTACAGATGAGCTCAACCAGTGACCTCATGTAAATATTGAATAGGAATAGAGAGACCATCAAACCCTGCAGCACCCAACATAGTAGGGACCCAAGATGGGATCTCCCCCCACCAAAACACCACCTCCTAGAACTGACCCCAGAGAATGAAGGCAAACCAGTACAATACAGTGCTACTCACCTCCAGTCTTTTGAGTTGATCCAAAAGGATACCATGGAAACTGCATTTTAACTAGCTTATCTCAGTTACTTATTTTACTCATAGGAATTAATCCAATACAAATCAATTCAAATTTGAATGAATATAAAAAATCAGATCAGTTTCATTCAGATTTCTTAGTCAAAATGTTGAACTGAGTCTGATTTGGATCACTGAATTAATTAAAAAATGGAATTACATATGAACCAAAGCTTAATGGATTAACTCCCTTCAGAGGCATCCAATGCAATTTGATATTCCAAATTAATTATATTCCTTAATTCAGAAAGTCAATTTGATTCAGGCTGATTAAATTGCCTTCAGATGGAATATTTGTATATTCTTAACAAGAATAAGGATAACTGCATTAAATGCATAGTGGTTTGTGAGTTTTTTTGGTTTGTTTTATTTTAAACTGCTTTGAGTACTTACAGTATATAACAGTGCAAAATAAAGTTGACAATAATTTAATAATAACAACTTTAATTGTCTTCCATGAGTCATCATTTACCTTTTTCTTCAAACATTTTTCATCTAATTTTAAGACAAATTATCAGGTCAGGTCAGGTCTCTGCAAAACTATCTGTAGACCACTGCAGCCCAGTTCCTATTCATTCCTCTTGGTGCACAGAAAATTTTACAAAGGATTTGTGTCTTAAGTTTTTTTGAGTAGACATTACAAATTAATATCTTTTGTGTTTGTATTATTAGATTGTACTTTTTGTTGAATACATTTCATTTCTTTACCTTGCTGCAAAGTTCTCATATTATTACTTGTAACTTTATTTAATATTAGATGGTGCATTGCTTGAGATTCAAAGGCAAAAAATCCTTGAAGTGTATGGGGCTGAGCATAGAACACCTATCTACAGCTCCTTAAATCAAATGTATCCCTTCCAAACTGCAAAACATAGCCGCATAATCTGAGAAAAGATAGAATAACTTTAAGGCAGGGCTGTCAAACTCCCAGCCCATGGGCCAGATGAATCATGCACTGGCCACGCCCATGCCCAGTTTAGTGAAGGAGAAAAAGTCCCAATACATCACATGATGCTGCCATGATGACATGAGTTTGACACCCCTGCTTTAAAGAATGAGACAAATGCTATGTGAGCACCACTGCACATTCTAAAGCATCTTTTCACCTGTGAATTTGAAGTATTGCCCATTTAATATACAGAGTTTTTTGAAGTCGCTTTATATGGGGAGAGAAAACTTGCATCTCAGAGCTTTCTGCCTAAATAGCGAGGAAGGATGTAAGAGGAAGGAATATCCTTAAAGGATCAGTGTCTCAATCTTAGCAGTACTTAGCATAAAGACTGTTCAAAAGCTGTATCAATAATTGTTCATGTTGTTTTTTAATGTGTGCTTCTTGTAAGCAAATTATATCAAATTTTAGCTTCTCTAATTTGTGAAAAGTTTTTCTTCCTTTGGTAGCTGAATTCAGTCCATTTATATTAATGGAAATCAGTTTTTTTTCTCCCATTGTTACGCTTTATATTTAGGTCTAACAGCTCTCGTGGATCTTGTTTCACCTTGTTCTTTGATCTCCATTTGTCCACCTATTGCGCCTTCTTCTTTTTCCATCTCCATTTGGTCCTCTTCAGATTCAGTTAAAATATTCCCTTTTTCTATCTCNCATACTTCACCTCTTTTTTCAATAGCATTTTGGTCAAAAATCGATATTCTCTTCTAATCTCTCTCACTTTTCTAGGTACTTGTTTT
>BHEV01000583.1:0-19697 GCA_004319985.1 Emydocephalus ijimae
GCAGTTGTTGATATGCCTGAGCTAAGTCTAGTTTAGCGAAGACTTTTCCGCCCCCCGGGGAATGGAGGAGGTGCTGCACCATCGGTACCAGATACGCGTTTTGCTGCAGGGCGTGGTTCAGGGTGGCTCGGTAGTCCCCACAAATTCTTATCGATCCATCTGGCTTAATGGGTGTCACAATTGGGGTCTCCCAGGGAGAGTGATCGGTGGGCTCCAACACACCCTGGGCTATCAATTTATCCAGCTGATCGTCAATCTTTGGTTTAAGGGCGAATGGAACCCAATGAGGCTTAAGGCGGATGGGAGCTACTTTTGGATTAAGGTTAAATGATATCGGGGTCCCCTTGTACTCGCCTAGTTTTTCTGCGAAGATGTCCTTGAATTCTTGGACGAGATCCTCCTCCCAGTTGCTGCTGCTGATTCGCTTAATGCCTGCCACTTCAATGCCAATTGGAGCGAACCATTGGAGGCCTAACAGACTAGGCCGGTCCTTATCAATCACGGTGAGGGGTAGGTATGCTGTACGGTTCTTGAACGAGACCCGGACTCGACTGGATCCTATGACTGGAATCTGATTCCCCTGATAGTCTTTAAGTATAAGTCTTTGGAAACGGAGGTCTTGTCGCCGGACCGTAGGGATGAGCTGCTTGAGGGTCTTCCAGGAGAGGGACGGTCCTGAGTCAACTTATATCAGGCAGGGCTGGTTTTCGATGGCCACTTTAACCCGGATTTTCTTGGCATCCAAAGAGGAGGCATGACCGATAGTGATAGTTTGGTGAGCCTCTTCTCACTTCGTGGGGCGGTTTAGGGTTCTGTTTCTGTAGGAGTGGTCAACTGGTTCTCGCCTTACAGGACAGTTTCCTGTCGATTGGTGATAGCTAGCCCCTTTCGAGGGCTGGCTGAGTCTTGTAAAACTTCTGCAGACACGTCCAATATGGCCTCATTTCCCACACTCATGGCAGCGTGCGTCGCGGAATTTGCATTCAGACCGGGGGTGGCTTGCCCCACAACCAGCGCAAGGGTGTTGGGACTTCTGGTATTGGTCCCGTTCGGACCACAGTCGATGGACCTCTTCTTCGTCGCTGTCTGATGACGAAGAGAGGTCCTCATGGTGGGCCATCAAGAGCTGTCCATCTGACTTGGGTAAAATATCGCTGGTCGGTTGGTGAACCGGAGCGCAGTTGCGGCACATTCGGGCAGCCGACTTCCTGGTTGCTTCTGCTGCAGTAGCGTCAGCGATGGCATCTGCAAGGCTGATGTCGCCTTTCACCATCAGCTTACTCTGCACGTGTGGTGCATCTAGTCCCAGAATTATTCAGTCTCTCGGGGCCTCTTCCAGGTCGGCGAACCCGCAGAGGCCTCCCAGGTTCCGGAGATCCACGACGAAATCTGCAACGCTCTCTCCTTTCCGCTGGTCTCTCTGGTAAAATTCATGGCGCCTCACAAGTGTTGGCACGGTCGGTGCCTAGTGGGCTCTCAGTAGGGGTTCGAGGACGTCCCAGTCCATAGACTTTACTTCTGCCGGTTTCGCTAGTGCCTTAGCCATCTTGAATACGGTTGGCCCACAATGCGTTAGGAATACCGCCCATTTCTTTCCGGTAGTGGCATCCTTCAAATTGTTGGTTTCCAAGAACATTTGGAAACGATCCATATAGGAGTCCCAGTCTTCTTGCGCTGGGTCGAATGGAGCGGGTGGTATGACGCCGCCGGACATGGTTCCGCCGTTGTGCGTTTCCGCCACGTGCTCGGTTATAATTCTTCGTTGTTCAGTCAGCTCTGACGTCTCCAAATCCCACCTTCGTCGCCAGTGTTAAGTTTGGAGCATGGGCACGAATAATGGAGACGAGCCGGTAAAACGGTGAACTTCAACTCTTTATTTACATGGTGTGAAAGCTCAAAACAATGGCTGGAACAGCCTTCCTTATATAGGCAACTTATTAGATATTCAACCAATGAAAACCAGGGAGCGCTAGCTCCGTTAACCAATAAGAGNAATTCTTCGTTGTTCAGTCAGCTCTGACGTCTCCAAATCCCACCTTCGTCGCCAGTGTTAAGTTTGGAGCATGGGCACGAATAATGGAGACGAGCCGGTAAAACGGTGAACTTCAACTCTTTATTTACATGGTGTGAAAGCTCAAAACAATGGCTGGAACAGCCTTCCTTATATAGGCAACTTATTAGATATTCAACCAATGAAAACCAGGGAGCGCTAGCTCCGTTAACCAATAAGAGAGGCTCGTTAATGGTCAATCAGATCCACCAGAACAGACCAATCTGATATCGCCATTAACGGCCAATCAGAAGTGCAGGGCCAGAACCCTGCACTTGACTTCAAGCTCTTGATAACTTTATTAACACATTTATTCATTCACAACACTCATTAACTAGTTTTAGCACTATGACTTTGCAGCAGACAATCTAATCCCTCCCTCCCACCTCAGGGGTCCCCTGTTCAAAACAGGGCCATGGGAGAAATGGATAAGCCTGTGTGCAAAGCTCCACTTGCAGGAGCAGTAAGCAAGTGCAGACAAGCATGCCAAGCTCCACTTGTGTGAATGGAGCTTCATGCGTGAGTGCAAGCACCCTCCACTTGCACGTGAAGCTCCATTGGTGTGACTGGAAGGCGCTTGCGCACCACTCACACAAACAGAGCTCTGCACACATGCATCTGCCTGCCATTCACATACCCTCCTTTCACCAAGCTGGGCCACCAAACCAAAAAGGTTGGGAACTGTTGTTTTAGAGTAACACTCTATTAATAGTAATTACTAGTAATTATTAATAGTATTACTCTAGTAATAGAGTAGCACTCTATTAATAAGATAAGCAATATCAATATGGAAGGGAATGCGGAAGTTCTCTGAGTCAAAATCCTTTAAACTGAGTGCAAAATGATTTAATATACCAATAAAGAGGAATCAATCCAGACTTTTCCTGTCTGACTGTGGTGGGATCTTCTTCTGCTCGAAAAGCTTTCGCTGCTTGGCCAGCAGCCTTACCTTAATTTGGGAGAAAGTTTTGCAATGCTTCGGGCACCTCTCGGAGAATCCGAAGCTTGTGAAGTTGCTTGTAGATCTCCTTCTCCACGTCTTCTGCCTGGAGATGCGGGGAGCGGAAGCCCAACCCCAAAACAAAGGATCAGACATTGTGAGACAAAGGACAGGTGTCATCACTTCACTTTTCCCCCCTTTGTCTTCATTGGCTATAATAATACATACGCCTTCCAATATACATGTGCAGAATCTCTGTATCTAGAGAGAGCGAACAACACTTCTTGGTCAAGTGTTAGACTCTCTGGCCTACCCCACCCAAACCCCAAGTTTCTTGCACATTTAATTGTGTCTTTTTTATTGAATCATTGCTGCTAACATTTTCTACAATTGCTATGGAATCTTCTCATCTGCCCTTCCTTTTTTTAAACAATTATCACTACAACTGCCTCCAGGTGTGCTCATTTAAAAAAATTACTCTGTTTGTCATATTAGAGGATATTGGTACAGAAGAAATGTTGCCCTTTTCTGAGGACTGAGAGGAACCTGAGAGTCAACTTTATATTTTCATAAATATTTTCATTTTTAGTAGGAATAGTGACATTATTGGGGACCATATTGTAATGCCTAGCAGTAGTGAAATCCTTCCTTCCTTCCTACCTACCTACTTACCTACTTTCCCATTTCTATATTAGCAGAAACAAACCTCTTATGGTTTCCTCCCATAAGTTCCTTAAAAATAAGATTCTTGTTTTAGACTGCAACTCCTCTTATCCTTGACGACAGGCCACACTGACTAATACAAACTGTAGTACAGCACAACGTTATGTGGAAGGCATCAGGCTGCCTCTCCTTACGGGTCTGAAAGCCAGCCTAGTTTCAGTATCAACCAATAGTCTTTCCTTTCCCTTATTCAGTTTTCCATTCAATTAAGGCTTCTGAATAATTCAAAAAGTTGTGTGCTGTTTTGTTGCAAAGGTTTAGCCTACTAAATTTACTGCCCTTATATAGATATATTTGGTTATTTTATTGGCCTGTGGTCAGGGGTGGGACTCCACCGGTATAACAACCAATTTGGTGATCGCATGCGCTCTGCATTTAGAAAAGCTCTAATATTTATCTTCTGCAGCGGTCCCTGTGAATAAAACAGCTGAGGTGTGGCAAACCACTCTGCCACGTGAATCAGCTGTGCTCTAAACAAAGGAAATAAAACACAGGAAAGAGCATGGTGTGGGGCGGGCCCACACGCTCATCGCAGTGAACTGGCTCGCTGCCAGTTGATCTTTGGAGCAAGGAGTTCAGCTGAACCGGTCCGAACTGTAGAATCCCACCTCTCCCTGTAGTACGTGCCTCAGACTCCTTAGGGGAACAGTTCTGATGGAACCTAAAATATTTGCAATGCTACAATTTGACTTCTGTATGAGGCTCTCATCATCCCTTTCCATTCCACCAGGAGTGATTTCAAGTTATGCCTATTTGTATTGGGGTGAGGAATGAGGCCCTGTGGCTTCCTCACGTATAAATCAAATCAAGTAGCTTACCGATTTCTGCATTAATTCTGCTGTCTTCCCCAAGAGGGAATAGACAAGAAGGATTCCAGCCTGACTTATCCTCATCAAGGGATCATACATGGCCAGCAAGGAGGTCTGCAGAAAAGCTGTCTTCTGGCCCTCTGTGAAGATGTTCCTGAATAGCTGGAACCAACAAGCAGTCATGTTACTGTCCAAGCATGGTAGGAATGTTATTCATGAGTTTGTTTTGAAAAGCTCTAATGGAGATTTAAAACAATGCAAACTATTTGCATCTATGGACAACTGCATAACTGGATAGAAGCATTCCTGTCAAACAGACAACAAATGGTCAAAATTGGGAGTGTCCTATCAAATTCTGTACCTGTCAATTGTGGTGTCCCCCAAGGCAGTGTTCTAGGACCAACTCTCTTCATACTCTACATAAATGATCTCTGTGGTCACATTAAGAGCAATTGCGTTCTCTTCGCTGATGATGTAAGGCTGTTCAATACCACAGACAATACTGCTACCCTTCAAAAAGATCTTGACTATGTATCAGAATGGTCAAACAAATGGCAACTTCAAATCCCAACAAATAAATGCTCTGTCTTACATATTGGCAAAAAAAAATCAGAAAATAAAATACAAGCTGAAGAGTCAAGACCTTGTTGATGATCCAAACTCTGTCAATGACCTTGGAATACTCATCTCTAATGATTTAAGTGCTAGAGCCCACTGTAACTACATATCCAAAAAGGCATTAAGAGTTGTTAACCTAATCCTACATAGCTTTTTCTCTGGTAATATCATACTACTAACTAGAGCATACAAAACATTTGCTAGACCAATACTTGAATACAGCTCATCAGTCTGGAACCCACATTATGTATCTGATATTAGCACTGTTGAGAAAGTCCAGAAATATTTCACAAGAAGAGTTCTCCACTCCTCTACTCATTGTAGAATACCTTATACCACCAGACTTGAAATTCTAGACCGAGAAAACCTTGAATTACGCTGTCTTCGGTCTGATCTAAGTATGGTATATAAAATCATACATTGCAATGACTTACCTGTCAATGAATACTTCAGCTTCAACCATAACAACACAAGAGCACACAATAGATACAAACTCAAGGTTAACCACACCAAACTTGATTGCAGGAAATAAAACTTCAGCAACAGAGTGGTCAATGTCTGGAATACGTTACCTGACTCTGTGGTTTCTTCTCCAAACCCCCAAAACTTTAACCTTAGACTGTCCACTATTGACCCCTTTCCTAAGAGGTCTATAGGGGGAGTGCATAAGCGCACCAATGTGCCTACCGTACCTGTCCTATTGTTTCTTTTATTTTTCTTATATGTACCCATTTCCTGTATTCATAACTATGTATATACTTATACCTATTATCTTGTAAGCAATTGACAAATCAAAATAAAAACATTAAAAAAAATTAGGATTGGTGTATATAACTTCCTTTTGCCCAAGTGCCATACGTTAAGGGGTTGCAGTACAAATGGGTGGGCCACATAATATGATTTTAAAACTTTAATTATTTAACAATGATATTTTAGCACCTAGAGTTAATTATGAAGCACACTTCTGATCCACTTAACTTAGAATTCCAACTAAAACCAAAGAGAGAACTTCAAATTTTTCTTTCCCAACCATCTGAAAGTATTTGCCATTTTTTTCCTCTATAAAACCAAAATTTTCAGAGTCAGCTGATATCCTCAAATCTGGATGTGTATAGCCAGTGTTGTCTAGTGGTTCAAACACCGGGCTAGAAAGCAGAATACAAGTTCAATTCCTGCCTTAGCTATGAAAGCCAGCTAGATCAGTCACTCTTTCTCAGCCCAACCCCCTCATAAGGTGGTTGTTGTGGAGAAAATAAGAGGAGGAAGATGTGTTGGATAAGTTCATCACTTTGGCTTGTTTGTAAAAATAATGAAGGTGGGATAATAAATAAATAAGGTGTTTTTTGGTAAATAGTTGAGAAGAGACTTGAAGATAGGAGGAAGTTATAGCATTTCCTCATTACTCTTTCTGAAACCTCTGTATTTTGGATGATGGAAATATATTTTAAAGCTGATGCTAGGCATCTTTTTCATCTTACATCTTCTGTCCAGAAAGGGAAAATACAATTTCAGGAACTCAAGGAAACCATTTCCTTTCCCTAAGGGATAAATTTCAATATTATCAGTTCAAACCAAACTAAAATTCCTTTCATGTTTCTAAGATTGCAGAAGTTACTGTCATTGATGGTAGCCTCACTTAATAAACCTGTCAAAATGGTCCATTACTACCACCAAACTATAAAAAGACATTTTTATTGATGTGTCCATGTTTCACCAGGACTAGCCCTATCGTTAGATGTAGTATAATTTCTGCTTTGGGAGATGGACTGAGCAGGCAATAGTTGGAGCTAAAGGGCATCCCTGTTACTGTTCAAGATGGCTGTTTCCCTGTAAAAAGCACCTGTGTGCTTTTCAGATAACAGATAACAGATAATCAGAGTTGGAAGGGACCTTGTAGGTCATCTACTCCAACCCCCCGCCCAATTTCTGACAGATGGAAGTCCAATCTTTTCTTGAAAGTCTCAAGTGATGACGCTCCCACAACTCCCGAGGGCAAGTTGTTCCCATTGGTTGATTGTTCTCACTGTCAGAAAGTCTCTCCCTTATTTCCAGGTTAAATCTCTCCTTGTTCAGTTTCCATCCATTATTCCTTGTCTGGCCTTCAGATGCTTTGGAGAATAGCTTGACCCCTTCCTCCCTGTGGCAGCCCCTCAAATATTGGAAGACTGCTGTCATGTCTCCCCTGGTCTTTCTCTTTACTAGACTAGCCAAGCCCAGTTCCTGCAACAGTTCGTTGTATGTTTTAGCCTCCAGTCCCCTAATCATCCTGGTTGCTCTTCATCCTGGTTGCTCTGCTTTTCTAGAGTCTCAACATCTTTTTTATAATGTGGTGAACAAAACTGGATGCAGTACTCTAGGTGTAAGAAAAGGTGATGCCCTGATTGGTAGCCTAGAAGCATTATAACCCCCCATCCGCCAAAAAATACTTGCAATGAACTAACATGCCTTATGAGAGTTAGACAGCTGTTTACTAATACATAAGGCATGTTAGTTCATTGCAAGATATTTTGGGGAGTGGATACTATGCTCCTTTGCTTCTCACTAGAAGACCCCTAGAGACTGAGCTATATAAACCAGACTACAGGCAGTCCTTGACTTACGATGACAATTGAGCCCAACATTTCTGTTGTTGGGTGAAACATTTGTGAAGTGAGTTTTGCCCCATTTTATGATCTTTCATGCTGCAGTTATTAAGTGAACCACTGCAGTTAATAAGTTAGTAGCCTGGATGTTAAGTGAATCTGGCTTCCTCATTGACTTTGTTTGTCCAAAGTTTTCAAAAGGGGATCACATGACCTTGAGACACAGCAACGGTCAAAAGTATGAACCAGTTGCCAAGCATCTGAATTTTTATCACATGATCGTGGGGATGTTACAAAGGTTGTAACTCTGAAAAATGGACATAAGTGACTTTGTTCAGTGCTCTTTTAACTTTGAATGGTCACTAAATGAACTGTTGTAAGTCAAAGACTACCTGTAATGAGTAGTAGGATTGCTGTTGTACAAAGGATGTGCACGATCCTTCTTGGCCTACTGGCATATTTCACATCCCCAAAGAAAGCTGGTCTTACCTCACCCACCCTGCAGGCATCAAGATAAGCCAACATCTTCTTGTCTTCAGTTTCCTGGCACCATAATTCTCCAGCCTCCATCATGCTCAATCCTAAAAAGGATTGGATAAGTTGGCTTGTATGTAAAAATAATGAAGGTGAGATAATAAATAAATAAGGTGTTTTTTGGTGAATAGTTGAGAAGAGACTTGAAGATAGGAGGAAGTCATAGCATTTCCTCATTACTCTTTCTGAAACCTCTGTATTTTGGATGATGGAAATATACTTTAAAGCTGATGCTAGGCATCTTTTTCATCTTACATCTTCTGTCCAGAAAGGGAAAATACAATTTCAGGAATTCAAGGAAGTCATTTCTGTTCTGTACATTCATTTGCATTCTTGAAACCCCGTGCTTTGATTGGCCAAAGTGCGGGGTGATCTGATTGGTCTAGTGAGCCACGCTGATTGGCCCGCTGAGAATCTCCCGCGATTGGTGGAAACGAATCGCGGGAGATTCAAAGCGCTGCCATTGGCCGCGGCCGCGGCGGCTTGAGAATAAAAAGCTGCTGTTTTTTCCTTGGAGCCAGATCGGTTCCGGGGACCAATAAAAGAGCTGAAACCCTAGTCACTGACTCCTGGTCTCCTTGCTGCGACGGACACGACACTGGTGACGAGGGTGGGATCCCGAGGCTGAACCGCATTGAGCACGTGTCCGACAGAAGCAAGACCAACGAGATGGCCAGCATCGCTTCGCCCGCGCCCTTTAATCCTGCTAGCGAGGACTGGGAATCAAACACGGTCAGATTCCTCATGTTCCTCAAATGCAGCAACATGAGGGACGCCACCGGGCTGAAGAAACGAGCCATCTTCCTGACACACTGTGGGCCCGCAGTGTTCAAGATGGCGAAAGCCCTAGCAAAACCTGCTGACGTCAAAGAGATGGACTGGGCCGACCTCAAACCATTGCTCCGCAACCACTACGCCCCCGCCGTGCCCACCCTCATCAGGCGGCACGATTTCTACCGGCGGGACCAGAGACCTGGCGAAAGCATCAGCGATTTTGTGGCGGAGTTGCAGAACCTAGGGGGCATGTGCGGTTTCTTCGACATGGACGAGGCCCTACGGGACCGCGTCGTGCTCGGACTTCGGGACCCAGTTCTACAGAGTCGGCTGATGGCCAAAGGCGACATTGCCCTCGCCGATGCCATCGCTGAAGCCAACGCAGCTGAGGCCACCCGGAAATTGGCGAACCGCATGCAGAGACCGAACGCCGGAGACCGCACCGTGACCACCGACCCAGGACGGGCGACCGAGGCCCAACTAGAAGCAAGTCACTGTGAGACCACCACCCAGCATGGCGAATTCCACTCCGCCTCTGACACCTCGGACGATGATGAGGAAATCCACCGGCTCCAGGCGGGACGTGACCAGCAAAGTCAGCGGGGTCGTAAGTTGGGGACCACATGTGCCGGGTGCGGAGGCGACCACCCTAGATCTGAGTGCCGTTTCTTTGATGCAGTCTGCCGGCACTGCGACAAAAAGGGTCACATCACCCGCGTCTGCCGATTGAGGAAGGACTACAGCCCCAGACGGCGGGACCACAGCGAGCGGAGACGGGACAGCACACCCCCCAGAACCAGAGATTGCCCAGCTGACAGCCAATGGGACCGGAGTGGGCGGAACCGATGAGGTGGCGAAAACCGGCGGAAGGAGGAAACCCACCACATGGTCATCATCGGCCACGCATCAACCACCGACACCCGAAAAGTCTATGTGGAGGTAGGCATCGAAGGCGAGCCATGCAAAATGGAGGTGGACTCCGGGTCCTACCTCTCCATGGTTGCCTGGCAAGAGATCAAACGTTTGGTGCCTACCATCCACAAGAAAGGACTAGAGAACCAGAGACTAATCATCAAAGACTACCAGGGAAACTGCATCTTGGTAGTCGGAACCGGACAATTCAAAGTGACATTCAAGGGCCGCACTGCAAAGCTTTCCCTGACAATCGTGGACTGAGACCGACCTAGCCTCTTGGGGCTGCAATGGTTCGCACTGCTCGGCATCGAAGTCATGGGCATCAACCACATCGCCGAGACCGAGGGGGAGCAGCAACTGGCACGGGACTTCCAGGAAGTGTTCGACGGCACCCTAGGCAAGTACCGAGGGCCCCCCATCTCCTTCAGCCTAGACCCTAGCATTCCCCCGAGACGCCTAAAACCAAGGCGGGTACCTTTTGCACTCAGGCCAAAAATTGACGAGCAAATTGACAAGCTCGTCAAGCAAGGGGTCCTACAACCAATTGACCATGCCCAGTGGGAGACCCCAATAGTCACCCCGGTCAAGCCCGATGGGTCGGTGAGAATCTGCGGGGACTGTAAGGCCACCCTAAATTGCACCTTACAACAAAGCGCCTACCCCATCCCATAGTGCAGCACCTTCTACACTCACTGGGGGGAGGCAAGGTTTCTGTGAAACTCGACCTGCCCCAAGCATACCAACAGCTGCCGGTCGACGCAGAAACCACGGAGGCGCAAACCATAGTCACCCACCGGGGAGCTTTCCGATGTAACCGACTCCAGTTTGGAGTCAGCGTGGCTCGGGGAATTTTCCAGAGCCTCATGGAGAGACTCTTGCAAGGCATCAAGGGGGTGGTGCCCTACTTCGACGATGTACTGGTGTCGGCAACCAACCAGCTAGAACTAGAGGGTCAGCTAAGGGAGGTGCTAACGAAATTAACGGAAACCGGGCTAAAAGTGAAGAGGGAAAACTGCCAACTTTACACAGAGCGGGTCGAGTTCCTGGGGTACCTCCTAGACCGGCACGGCATCCACCCGACCGCAAACAAAATCAGAGCCATTAAGGAGGCCCCCACACCCAGGACTAAAACGGAACTGCAGGCATTTCTGGGACTGCTTAATTTTTACAATGTTTTCCTGCCCCAAAAGGCGACCGCGGCGGAGCCTTTGCATAGGCTCTTGGACAAGGCGGCCACCTGAACTTGGGGGAAACGCAAGGAAGCTGCCTTCAGGAAAACCAAGGACCTGCTTACCTCGGATGCCGTCCTCATCCAATACAATGAGACCCTACCACTCGCCGTCACATGCGATGCCTCACCCTTCGGCGTCGGCGCCGTCCTCAGCCACACACTCCCAGATGAAAAAGAAGCACCCATCACTTTCTTCTCCAGGACACTCACCAAACCAGAGAGGAACTATAGCTAGCTGGACAAGGAGGCCCTAGCCATCGTCGCAGCAGTGAAGAGGTTCCACGAGTACCTCTACGGCCGCACGTTCACAATCATCACAGACCACAAGCCGTTGCTGGGCATCCTGGCAGGGAACCGGGCCAACCCGAACATCTTATCTCCCAGAATGACAAGGTGGTCTGAATTCCTTGCCGCCTACAGCTACCGGCTCACACACCGACCGGGTAAGACTATCACACATGCAGACGCGTTGAGCCGCTCGCCATTACCCGACCTAGATACCGACCCAGCACCCACAACGAGCACCCTCAGCATAGAGACTCTGCCCGATCTATCCATAACCGTGTCAGACATTGCCCGAAAAACTAATAAAGACAAACGTCCGGCGTGGGTGTTACATTGGGTAGAGAAAGGGTGGCCGGAAAAGGACAACGACGAAGCATTCAAAACATTCTGGAACCGGCAAATGGAACTCTCACTACAAAAAGGGTGTGTACTGTGGGGGGGATAGGGTGGTTATCCTGGAAAAACTGCAAGGGAAGGTATTGGATTTGTTACACAAGGGGCACCCGGGCAAAGTTAGAACGAAAGCCCTGGCCAGAAGTTACGCTTGGTGGCCAAGGATGGATAAGCAAATCGAGGCATGGGTGGCAAGGTGTCAACGCTGCCAAGAAACCAGACCGAGCCCTCCCGCAGCACCGATCCTGGAATGGAAAACCCCCAGGGGGACCTTGGTCGAGGGTCCACATAGACTTTGCCGGGCCCACCAAGGGACATACATTCTTAGTAACCGTAGATGCTTACTCCAGCTGGTTGGAGGTAAGCAACATGAAAACCACCACCACAGAAGCTGTGACCAAGGAACTTAGCAAACTATTCGCAACCCACGGCCTCCCAGATGTCATCGTGTTGGACAACAGGCCCCAATTCACCTTGCTAGAATTTGAAAAATTCCTAGCGGAACGGGGCATTATAACACGCACTGACAGCTCCAGCACATCCGGCGGTGAATGGAAGGGCGGAACGGATGGTTCAATTCATGAAAAAAACCATCCAGAAAATCGAACACGGGGAAATCCAAGAAAAAATAAATAAAATGCTTTTTATACAACATATAACCCGAAACACGACAACAAACAAAAGCCCGGACACAACAATTTCCTTTCCCTAAGGGATAAATTTCAATATTATCAAAGGCCTAATTCCCATTCCACCTTGTATGATGAGCCTTTGTAATTGTACAGCTGGCTAGTTTTCTGGACCTTTTTATACTACACATGGACTTGCAACTGAATTTTTCTTCCAAGGGGACCTTCTCTGAAACATTTCCATCTAATTCTGGTTGTAATATGAAGCCAGGCTTGAGAACACACTGCTGCAAGAGGCTTGAGGGGAATATATCCTATTTCTTATTTATGTAAAAGTAAGGCCTAACATAGGGATGCAGTGGCTCAGTGGCTAAGATGCTGAGCTTGTCAATCAGAAAAGTTGGCAGTTCGACGGTTCAAATCCCTAGCACGGCGTAATAGAGTAAGCTCCCATTACTTGTTCCAGCTTCTGCCAACCTAGCAGTTTGAAAACATGCAAAAATGTAAATAGAAAAATAGGGACCTCTTTGGTGGGAAAGTAACAGTGTTCCATGTGCTTTCGGCATTTAGTCATGCCAGCCACATGACCGTGGAGATGTCTTTGGACAGTGCTGGCTCTTCCCCCACCCGAGCTGGAAACGACTAGCACTTCTACCTTTACCTAAGGCTTAACATATTGAATATGCTTCATGCTGAAGGTATGTGCAGTAAGAAAGAAAGAAAGAAAGAAAGAAAGAAAGAAAGAAAGAAAGAAAGAAAGAAAGAAAGAAAGAAAGAAAGAAAGAAAGAAAGAAAAAAGGAAGGAAGGAAGGAAAGAGAAAGAAAGAAAGAGAGAGAGAGAGAGAGAGAGAGAAAGATAATACCATGTCATGGCAGCTTTCAATTAGCTGCTGATTCTTTGCTAACTGAGCCACCTTTCTGGAAGAAAAATGAATATGAAACATACAAAGTATTGTAAGTGCTGAGCAGAGGATGTTTGCTATCTGAAATCCATACAAATAAAGCCCAAAACAGAATGAGAGTCACTCACTCCTCCAGATGAGAAGAAGAAAATGTGACGGATGAACTAGATTTCAGCAGTAGCATCAGAGTTTCTAAAAATGCAGCTGTGGTGAGATAAGAAACATTTGTCTCTCCTCATGCAGAATACAAGAAGATCAGACCAGTAGAGCTCAGGTGATCTATAGCTACAACTGCAATCTCTTAAAAACACAATTTGGAAAATACTCTGAAATAGGGACAATCAGATTGTGGCCCTTCAGCTGTTGCTGAAGTAAAATTCCTAGATGCGAAAAAATAGGCAGGAGATCCTTCCACCATCTCTGCAGTCCTCTATGTGTCTTCTTATCGGCTCTGCCTCAGCCCCAGATTTTCAGCTATACCTAACCAAGATTGGTAGCCCTTTTTTCTTTTCGTCAGCTCCCACACTTCAACTGCTTTTTCCTAGTCCATGAGTTCTTTATAGTGTAGTTCAATGTTTTTTTTTAAATCCTGTGATTTCTTTAAAGGTTTCACACCCTCATGTCCCTCCTAAAAGTTTTTTCCATGGTCCTCACTCCCAGTTTGAGAGCTTCTGCTCTCTTCAAAAGATATACATGAGCTCTTGGGGATCACCCATTGTCTCCTAAGCAGGCTTCACTTACCCATATGATTCAGGAGGAACTGGTAAAGGCAGCTAATGGCATCTCTGGCTTGATAGCTCACTTCTTCCACTGAATCTGTGATACAAACTGCAAATTGTGCTACCTGGTGTCCCAAACCAGGTAGTCCCCCAGATTTCTAGGAAGGAAGGAAGGAAGGAAGGAAAAAAAAAGAAGTCTTCTCTTTATGTTTTGTATTAGCTCTTCATTTCATTAAAAAAAAACCTCTCTTTGAAGTGATCTACAGCTAAGGAAGGACCTCTGCAGTGTGAAGTGGTCCCCTAATTTCTGGAATGAGAAACTATCCAAGGATACATTATGAGTCACGATGGTGCGGTGGATAGAATGCAGTACTGCAGGCTACTTCTGCTGACTGCCGGCTGTCTGCAATTTGGCAGTTCAAATCTCACCAGGCTCAAGGTTGACTCAGTCTTCCATCTTTCTGAGGTGGATAAAATGAGGACCAGACTGTTGGGGGCAATGTCCTGACTCTGTAACCACTTTGAGAGGGCTATAAAGCACTATAAAGCAGTATATAAGTCAAGTGTTATTGTTATTGCTATTGCTATTTTGGAAGGGATGATGGATGTAAGACCTAAATAGCCAGAAATGCACCTTGCCCCCTGCCCCCACTGACATCTTGAAAGAAAGTAAAAATTCTCGAGATCTTGTGCAATAGTGCTGACATCTTGCAAGCTTTCACTGCGCTTGTGCATGATTGTGCAAATCCAACTGAAAACATTGATTCCCTTCAAGAGTGGCAGTGCAAAGCAATTCGCTGCTCAGCCTAGAAGAGAAATCTAGTGTAAGGAAGAGAGTCAGATTTGTATAGTACAGGTGTTGTTGGTTTAGAAACCAGGAAAGAGTTCTAGTCCCACCTTAGGCATGAAAACCAACTGGTGACTTTTGGCAGTCACTCTCTGTCAGCCTAATCCACTTCATGAAGTTGCTACGGAGAAATGAGGGGACAGGAATATTAGGTATGCCTCCAATAATAATAAAAAATATTTCAAAATAATTATTCAGTTGGGAATATCATTTCACTTCAGAGGATAATTAGGACTGCAGAAAAAGCAATTACTACCAATCTGTCTTCCACTGAGGATCTGTACACTGCACAAGTCAAAAAGAGGGCTGTGAAAATATTTACAGACCCTTCAAATCCTGGACATAAACTGTTTCAACTCTTACCCTCAAAACGATGCTATAAAGCACTGCACATCAGAACAACTAGACACAGGAACAGTTTTTTTCTGAAAGCCATCACTCTGCTAAACAAACAATTCCCTCAACACTATTCAACTATAACAAAGTCTGCATTACTATTACTGTTAACCTTCTCATCACTCCTTATCACCCATCCCCTCCCACTTGTGACTGTATGACTGTAACTTTGTATCTTGTATCCTCACGATTTATATTGATTGTTTCCTAGTATAATTGGGACAGCTCCAAAACGGAAGAGAACAGAAAGAGAGAGTGTGCCAGTTTGGTGAGAACTTTTTCTTTATTCTGATATCTGAAAGGAAACCCTAAGGAAAAGAAAGAATCTGTAAAAGTTTTGACAGAAGTGATTAAGCGGCGATTTTAAACAGGAATGTCAAAGTAATGTTTTTTTCTCATTGCTGGATTTTCTATACATGATCTTATATTTTGAAATTGGACTGGTTTTTTCTTTTCCATCTATTTTTTCCTCCTTTTTGATTTTGTAACATTTTAGGCTAGAGACTCCCTTTTAGTTTTTTCTTTTTTTAAAATATCTTTGTCTTTTTCTTGTTTAATTCTTATTACATTTTGCTTGGAAAAGGAGGGGGAAAGTGAAAGCAAAGAAACTTTGCAACACTGCCAACTAGAGGCTTGGAAATATTCTATTTCTCTTGTGACCAGACAAAGCTGAGAAAGAAAGAACTGAGACTTTTTTTCAAGGACATTGCCTGCTTGATAAGATAGAGGGAAGAGCATGGGAGAGTATTATAGCAGGTGCTCTTCTGGGTTTCTAACAACAGCTGGAGTCTGGTGTTGAAGTTTATAAAAAAAGAAAAGGTGATAAGTTTCTGGAGAAGAGTGTTATAACAAGAGCCTTGGATAACTAAACAAAGTGCAGTGTGTTTTCTTGATTTTTCCTAAGCTGTGCTACCCCTCCTCAACAGTTTACTTTTTGAAATAGCTATTTGGATTTTTAGTTCTTTGGAACTTGTCTTTGCTTTTTTTTTATGCTTGTCTTTGGAAGTTAAATTTTTACGTTTGCTTTTTATTTTAAAAGAAAAGTTTTAGTATTAATTATTCCCTTCCTTTTCTTTTTAAGGGAGTAGCCTTTTTCTCTTTTTGCCTTTCTGGTACTTTTGTTTTTTCATATACCTCCAATACTGGTTTTTTCTTTCTTTTTAACTTCCTGGCTTTTTCTTTTATGCAGCCTTTTATATCTGAGACCTCTTAATTGGATTAAGGTGTTGAAGAACCTGAAGAATTTTTTCTTTTTTAAAAGCTTTTTATTCCTCACTTTTCTGTCTTTTTTAGAATTTTACAACTTTTTCTCTTTTGTGTATGTTTATGGTTTTTTCCTTCATTTTTGAATTTTCATTGTTAACTAACTGATCGATTGGATTAAGGTGTATAAGAACCTGAAGAAATTCTTTTTTCTTTCTTTATTATTGTTACTATTTGGCTTCTTTTTCCCTACTATTTTTATTTGGAATCACAATTGGTTACTTTACAATTGGATTAAGGTCTAGAAGAACCAGAAGATTTTGAATTGTTTCAAATGAGTAGGAAATTAACAACTCCTGGTTCTTCAACTTCTACTTCCTCCTCTCTACCATCTGGAGGACAACGTTCAATACAGACAATGTTAAGGCAAGAGAAAGAACAAGAAAAAGAAAAAGTGACCCTTTGATGATGATGATGAAGTATGATGAGAGACTACTAAAAATTGAAGAAGATGAACAAAGAGACAAGAAGATTGCAGACATTGATACCAGATTAACTGTGGTTGAACAAGATAAAAGTGGTATGCTGAGATGGGAGATGGACAGATCAGAATTTTATCTCAGATTCCAAAACATAGAGGGAAAAAAAGGACAAAATCTAGCTGAGATAATGATAGAAATATTGGCTGAAGCTTTGGAAATAACTGAAGAGAAGATGATGGATGGAATAGATGAAGTTTATCGAGTCTCCACAAGATATGCAATGAGAAATAGCCTACCAAGAGAAGTTCACATCAGATTTACAAAGAAAGCCATTAAAACACAAATATTGCAAGTGGCAAGAGAGAAAACATTGAAATATAAAGACAAGGAGATTGTGGTCCAGAAGAGTGAGAGAGATGAGAAGAGAATACCAATTACTGACCAAAATGCTACTTTAAAAAGAGGTGAATTATAGATAGCTGATTCGAGAAGGTTTAATGTTCACATGGCAAGAACAGAGATACAGAATTGATTCAATTGAGAAAGCTGAATCATTTTATACAGAATTTTTCAGAGGGAAAGAGGAAGAGGCAGAAAAAGAAATTTCACTAATTGAATTCCAAGAGGACTGCCAAATGGCAACTGGAAAAGAAGAAGGTGCAGTAGGTGGAAAGGAGGAAGCCAAAGAACAACGTGAACCAAGATCCATGAGAGCTGCCATACCTAATTATAAAATATAACCATGGAAGAGAAAAAATTGATTACAATTAATATAAATTGACTTAATTCAGCTGTTAAAAGAAGGAAAACTTTCCATAAATTAGAGAAATTAAAATTTGATATAATCTGCCTGCAAGAAGTACATATTAAAAAGCAATATGAACAATTGTTGATATAGCCAAAACTAACAGTTTGGAATACTATGAGGCACATCCTGAAAAACAAATGGCTTTGATATATCTAGATGCACAGAAGGCATTTGATAATGTGAATTGGCGATTCATGTTGTTACTGCTGGAACAGATGGGCTTTGCTAGAAAATTTATTCAAGCAATAGAAGCTATATATCATAAGTAAACAGCAAAGGTAATGATAGAAGGAGAACTGACAGACTCTATCAATATAAGAAAAGGAACAAGACAAGGGTGCCCACTATCACCTCTGTTGTTTGTGTTAACTTTGGAAGTGCTAAATAGAAATATTAGAGATGAAAAGAATATAAAAGGGATGAAAATTAAAAAGGAAGAATTTAAGTTGCAAGCATTTGCAGATGATCTGGTTTTTATTTTAGAAGACCCACTAGAAACAGCATCTAAATTGATAGAAAAGATAGAGACATATGGAAAGGTGGCTGGTTTGAAAATAAATAAAGACAAAGATCTTGACAAAGAATATGCTGTCAAGACAAAAGGAAGAACTGGCAGACCTAATGAAAATTCAGGTCACGAATAAGATCAAGCACTTGGGGATATACTTGACAGCAAGATGCAGTACACTGAAAGAGAATAATGATATCAAACTTAAACAGCAGATAACGCTAGATTTGGTGAAATGGGAAAACTTACAACTGTCATTAATAGGGAGAATATCAACAATCAAGATGAATATATTACCCAGAATTTTATATTTGTTTCAAACAATTCCAATTAGGCTTGGAAAATACTATTTTGAAGATTTAAATAAAATTGTGCTGAAATATATATGGCAAGGTAAGAAAGTGAGAATAAAGTTAAAACTTTTGCAAGATGCTAGAATAAGAGGAGGATTTGGTTTGCCTAATTGGGAGTTGTATTACAAGCTACAAATTTGATGTGGGTTAAGGAATGGATAACATTAAGAAATACTAGATTGTTGACATTAGAAGGGCATGATCTGTTGTTTGGGTGGCATGCTTTTTTATGGTATAAAGGAACTAAAACACAGGGGTACTTTAGAAGACATTATATACGGAAGTCTCTGTGGTTAAACTAGGAGAAGATTAAAAGACAATGTTTTTTGAAAATTCCAGTCTGGCTATCGACTATTAAAGCATTTTCTTATCCTATAATATACAAAAAGGAACAAACAGTTAGATATGGTGAAATATTGAATGAACAGGGTGAACTTAAATCTATACAAAAACTAGAGGAACAAGGTATAAAGATGAATTGGTTTTCATATGCGCAAATACATTCAAGGTATGATAAAGATTCTAAAACAGAAGGTTTCTATGATAAACTGACTGATTTAGATAAGATCTTGACAGGTACTGATGAAAAGGTGATTAAAAAATTGTATGGATATTTATTAGAAATTAAACTAGAAGAAGAACAAGTTAAAGAAACAATGATTGCTTGGGGGAAGAATTTTGGATATGGGATTGATCTAGAGAAATGGCAAAAATTGTGGTCTCAAAATTATAAAATGACAATGTCAACAGCACATAAAAAAAAACTTGTATAAGATGTTTTACAGGTGGCACTTTCCCCTGACAAGAATAGCAAGAATGTTCAATAATAAATCCAAAAAATGTTGGAAATGTCATCAAATACCAGGCTCATATTACCATATGTGGTGGACTTGTGCGGATGCTAAAAAATACTGAACTAAAATCCACACGTGGTTGGAAAAAATGACAAAAAAACATAGATTTGAAACCAGAGATATTTTTATTGGGAATTTTACC
>BHEV01000584.1:0-10088 GCA_004319985.1 Emydocephalus ijimae
TTTGAGCCGCTCGCCACTACCAGACATTATAGAGGACCCTGCTCCAACCGTAACCATACTACAAATCGAAACCCTCAAATCTCCGCCATTAACCACTCGAGACATAGCCTTAGAGACAAAAAAGGACCCTATTTTGGCACGAGTCCTCAGCTGGGTAGAACACAGTTGGCCGGTCAGTGAAACCGATGACACGTTCAAGCCATTTAAAAATTGTCAAACAGAACTGTTCTCCCAGAAGGGTTGCATAGTATGGGGAGACAGAGTCATAGTCCCAGAGAAGTTACAATATAGGGTATTGAAAATGCTGCATGAGGGACATCCAGGCATCGTGCGGATGAAGGCATTGGCCAGGAGTTACGCATGGTGGCCTGGTTTAGATAGACAAATAGAAACGTGGGTAGCAAAATGCAGTAAATGCCAGGAGACTCGCCCCGCTCCTCCAAAGACTCCCCCAACTCAGTGGGAAATGCCTCGAGGTCCGTGGTCCCGTATCCACATCGATTTTGTGGGACCCACAAGAGGACACACTTTCCTCTTGACGGTGGATGCCTATTCAAACTGGCTTGAAGTCCAAAAAATGGAAAGCACCACCACAGACACAGTCACTCAAAAACTGAATAAACTATTCACTACCCACGGACTTCCTGATGTCCTCGTCTCAGATAATGGCCCCCAATTCACTGTTCTGCCATTCGAACAATACCTGGCAGATCGGGGCATCCGCCATGCTTTAACATCGCCAGCTCACCCTGCAACCAATGGTACGGCTAAGCGAATAGTTCAATTTGTAAAACAAACCCTGCACAAAATGGACCACGGTGACATAGACGATAAAATAAACCAAATGCTTTTTATCCAACATATAACCCCAAAAAGCACCATGAACAAAACCCCAGCAGAACTCCTGATGGGCTGGAAACTTCGCTCGCATCTTGATCGCCTCCACCCAAACTACACGCCAGAACAACCCCCGGGATCCAGCAGCAAGTGTCGGGCATTCCAGGAAGGTGACCTCGTGTTTGCAAAAAACTCCTCAGGCGACCCATTGTGGGTCCCCGCTACCATAACGCAACTTACGGGACCCCGATCCTATTGCCTACAAACGGCAGACGGTAAGATGTGGAAATGCCACATAGATCAACTCCGTTCCAGATTAGCGCCGGAACCTCCAGCTGGGGGGGAAGGAACATGGAGGAGGACGAAGAAGAAATTGAAACCCAACAGCCCAGGGGATACTCACCATCCAAGGGAGAACCGAACCAGGGAGCGGCCTCGCCACGTGACAACACCACAACAGAGGCAGATCCAGGGAACCCAGAAGACAGTGCTGACAAGGGCAACCCGGAACCACAGTCTTCGCTATCCAGCCCAGCGGACAACCCACCGGAGCCAGAGCCAGAACCAGAACAGAATCCGGTGGGACAAGGCAGGTTGAGCAGACAGGTGAAGTAGCCTGCCTATTTGTGAAAATACGTCACCCCACCCCTCAGACGGAACCAAGGGGGGAGGGGTGTTATGGATTAAACCATCGCAGCGTTACAACCCTAAACAGCTTCGTCTTACAACAGGCTTGTAATCCTGCAATTCTCATTGGCCTGTGAATCACGAGTCGTGATTGGTCAGGTTTGGCCAGTCTGATTGGCTGTTAACGGAAACCCCTGATTGGACGCTTGTGAAAGCGATAGACTCAGTTCATTGGTTGTTTAATGGCAGCAAGCTCTATGAAAGAGCTACTGCTGCCCAGTTCTGGTGCTCCGTTCTTTCTTGTTAAATAAAGAGTTGAAGTCATAGTCCGATGTCTCATCTCCGTTCTTGTGCCCATACCCAAGACTTAACAGCAACCTTCATAAATGTGAGTCATCTGTCAAATCACATGACCATAGGGATGTGTGAAAAATGGTCATGTCACTTTTGTTTTAGTGCCAGTCACTAAACGGTCACTAAGCAAACAGTGAATGGTTACTAAGTGAATTGTTGTAAAGTCAAGGACTACCTGTATTGCTATGAAGCTATGATAACAGAATCTTGAAAGTATGACCCAAATAAAGGTAGTCCTTGACTTACAACAATTTATTGCATCCAAAGAGAGTGAAGGCAGGCCTGTCCCAAGTTTCTTCTTCACTCCTTTCTGTCTTTCCAGACTAAGTTCATGTTTTACTAACAGCTGCCTGGGACCTTGTTCAGGCCATACACTTCTATACCATCTTATCAGAAAAAAAATCAAGTGCATCAGATTCTTCAGATTTTTTTTTTTAAAGAACCATAATAGATTTTTTTTCAGTGTTTTAAACACACTTTAGATAACAAAGCCATTTAGACATGTTTGTATGAAATAATGCAGAAAAGACTTGCTTGAGCAATACTATAGAAATCTAACGCCACTATCTGAAAATTTTGATTTGTTTATCAAACCCTACCCAAGTGCTCTCTGCTTAGATCAGTGAACCTTTGACAGCTTTGTTTAGTCTGCCAACTCATGGCTGTTCCTTTCTTCCGCGTTGGCAAAGACTGAGCCTTGAAATGAGGCGCTTACTTTTTATTAATCATTATATAACCACCTAAATGGCTGGTTAGATATTACCTCCAGTTAGGAATCGATTCAACCTTTGGAACAACTTTTGAGGGACCTTGTGTATAATCTTTCAGAGTTTTATTACCAGATTAAGACTTCCACATTGCGTATCACTCCCAAAATAAACAGTGACACATTAATCAATGTTATTACAGTATAGAAATGCATGTGTAAGTTCTGACTGGGAATAAATACAACAATGAACTTTTTACTATTACATTAAAGTAAGAGTTGAGTTATTTACCTTTCCTTCTCTCCTCTGATGTAATTCTGAGATCCAAAGCATTTGTTTCTTCTTTCAAATGACTAGGCCATGTTTGGTTTTGTAGTTTTCACAAGAAGCCAATGAAATGGATGAAGCTAGTAAGTCAGAGTTTAGATGTTATATTTTTGTGTTATGCAGTCACTTTCCTTTTTTATTTTGCAGTCATTTTCCTTCCACTTTCCTTCGAACTGCCTCTTATTTAGGGAAGTTCTTACTCTTCTGAGAGCCAACCCTAGCATTAGACATAGTGAGGCATTCTAAGGAGACAATGAAGGGAGAACAAACCAGGATAGACATTTCTCCCTGTAGCCTGAGCTCCCTCACCACAACACCTACAGCAGATGTTCTAATATGTGGCCTTGAAAATTTCCTTGAAGAGCCATCTCTAAATCTCACTGGGAGCAAAGCACCTAGACTTCTCAATCTTCAGAAAGTCCCGAATGGCCTCTTTTCTGAAGTTTCAGTTAAAAGTCAGTCACATGTTTCTTTGAACAACATGCCTGAATGCTTTCTGATGGAGCTGATAGGACTGAAAGGTTGACTCAGCCTTCCATTCTTCCAAGATTGGTAAAAAGAGGACCCAGATTGTTCTAAACTCAAGGCCTGCAGGCTGCATCCAGCCCACAGGGCCATCCTGGAAACAGTGAAGGCCTGGCCTGCGGTACCAGACAAACAGAGCTCCATTTTTGCTGACAGAAGGTTGCAGGAGGCTTGGGAGGCAGGCAAAAATGGAGCTTGGGAGGGCTATGGGTAGCTCTCACAAACTTCTTTTTCATTGGAGAGGGTTGCAGGAGGTTGTTGCAGCCAAAAATGGAGGTTGGGAGCCCATTTTTGCTGGCAGAGCACTCAGGACACCAAAGGCACCCCAACATGAGTGATGTCAAGCTGGCCATACCTACCCTGCCATGCCCACCCTTGGCACCCTGAGGTCAAACAAAACCCTAATGTGGCCCTCAGTGAAATTGAGTTTCAAACTCCTGCTCTAAACCAGTTAGAAAGGGCTCTAAAGCACTATGAAGCAATATATCAGTCTAAGTGCCATTGTTATTGCTATTACGTATCTGTATACAGTACAATTCCTATGTCAACTTGGGGAATGTAAAGATTTACAAACAAACAATTATAATTAAAAAAAACCAGTTATAGCACAAATGAAAGCTTTGAGGTTGACAGTGCTTTCAATGGCCATTGTGTTCCTGAGGGAAGAGCATTTATCCATCATCTCATTTGTAGTGCCTTGCCTTGAGGTAGTTGTGTCTGTGTGGTTGCCTTGAACTTTACTCTTCACCTCACTGCAAAGGCTTTCTGTGAGGAAAATAATGTTTATAGAGTGAAATGTTTCAGGGGGTGATAATGTTTGTGTTCGCATTGAGTAAAATCTTGGTCCATTATCCTGATTCTTTAGTTTACCCAGGACTTGGGCTTTCTTGGAAAGGAAAGAAGGACAACAATACATGGCTATTTTTCAGTCTCTTCGTTTACATGGCATCACTTCAAGTAAGTTTATTTTTTTCTGTGATTATTCAGAAAATCGGATGTCCTAAATTTTGTGATGGCAAAAAACAATATTTTTTTGTAAACAACCATCAATTCAGTAAGATTTCTATCAACATACCATTTACCTGGTACTTTATAGAACAGGTTTCAAAGTATCCAACAGCTATATATGAAAGAAAACTAATATTATGTAAAACTAATATTATGATGACTGTATATACATATAAAATATATATTAAAATTCTATTTACATTTTCTCTGTTATATTTTTTTCCATTTGGGAACAAGTGGATTGAACGATGATATCTCTTGATACCTTGCAAAGCCTTTATAAAATAATGATTTTTTTTTCAATCAAGGAAAGGGATTCCAAAGTTTATACAGCCCCACTTCTACCCTCTAATTAATTTTCACAAGCACTTTAAAAAAATAAAGGAAAAACTAGTTATGGGAAATAACACTTTGAATGTGTAAAGTGGTCTTCAACCACTTGTTTAATGATACATAAGGAAATAGTAGAAACATACATTTGATACTTTAAAGTATAATACATTATAAAAAGCACAATCTAACTGATGGTAAGTTTGATAGGGCTCCAGGTCCCCAAAACAGGTAAGTCCTGCTTTCTTTGTCCTTATTTTGACGGGCCTGTGACAGGTATGATGGCTTTGCTGGCTTTGACAGCATGGATCACTCATTTAGGAATGACCAAGCCCAGTCACATTGTTTTGACACACCCAAGTTCTCCAAGAGTTAATCAGTGCTGTGACAGTGGATCCACCCATGCAACTTTCTGTTCTAATGACTGATTTCTCATATACATCGGTCGCCACTCTATGCAACTATTTCATGTCAAGTCAGTGGAAAAGAAATCTGACACCATATTTAGATCTAACAACATTTTTGCTGCTTTTCTTGATTTAATGTTCATCAAATGAGATGGAATTACAACTCCCACCCACTATGCTTATTTATCAATCTCTCTCTCCCTTCCTCCCTCCCTCTCCCTCTCTCCCTCCCCCTCCCTCTCCCTCTCTCCCTCCCCCTCTCTTTCCCTCTCTCCCTCCCTCCCTCTCTCTTTCTCTCCCTCTCTTATCTTTCATTCTGAAATCAAGACAATATCCTTCACACTACCTCCTTCCACTTGTCTTCAGGAACTTAGTGAGGGAGGTTGGTTTGAAAGAGAGTGATTGGCATATTAGCCAGTGAAGGCAAATCTCTCCTATATCAGCCTAGCTTTTAACCAGTATGTCAGATATATGTAATAGTTCCAGCTATGTGAAATGTATTGTCTATGTGTTATAATGGCAGAGGAATAAGTAATTGAAAAGCTTCTTTATTCACATTCTTTAAAATAAACCATTCAGCTATATTGCAAGCTTCAACAATAATTGCTTTCATTTGCAGGCTGACGGTATACTTCCTCCTTTCAAACCAGAAGAAGCACTTAAAAGTCTCCACCTCATAAATTTCAGATGCACTTTTTTTTTCTCAAAATCAATGTTTTTCAAACTTGGAAACTTGTAGAGTTTGGATTTCAACTCCCAGAATTATTCAGAATGCTTGCTAGGGAATTCTGGGAGTTGAGGTTCATACATCTTTTAAGTGGCCGAAGCTGAGGAACACTGCCTAAATCAAAGCTATGAAATTTCCACTTAAGGTCATCTTAAGATTAGTGTGATATGTTGATGACTGAACTGCAAAATTTAACAAAGGCCTTTGGGGAAAAGAGGGTCAAGCATTTCAAGAAGTGAATTTCAGAATGTCCTTTAATGCTGGAAGACTTAACCCATCCACTTTGTTTTAATTCCCCAAATGAAAAACAGAGGCTCCAACTCTAGGAGTCTGAGGTAAATGACATTCTTTGCACCCCTGTGAGTAAATGATAGGAAATTATTTTGCAGAAATTACACAAAAATGATTGCCAAACTTTTTTTCATTGTGTGAACACCCCAAAAGCAGGTGAATGGGCCAATGTTGCTAAACTTGATCCTTGGCATGTGTGGCTGGCAGAAACACATGACAGGAAGAACTGCATGACTACAGACTATGCAAAACTCCCAATTCTGACAAGTTTAGATTACGTGCATTGTTGACACAAGAATGCTTTTGTTTGACAATGTTTAATTCTGTTAACATTGCAAGCAAAAGCAGGAATGAGCACTGGGTGAAAAGTGCAGCTGGAGTAATGAATTGCCTTAAGGTACTTCTATACCAGGGTTTTATTGAGCAATTGTTAGGCTTCTTTCAGAGCATTTTAATTGGAAGGCAAAGACCATTTTTAAAAAGGCCCTTGTGTCTTGCATAAGAGCCTAAGCCACAAAAAAAAACCAACTATAATTAAACGTAATCATTTTGGTGTGTTAAGAAAGAGTTCTGTAGTACCACTACAGCTGGACTACTGGCTTTAAATCCAGATTCCTAAGGATTGGGAAGGGCTGCAGATAAATTTCATAATGACAGATTCATGATTGGAGGAGATAGTGACAGAGGAAGAAAATATTTTGTTTATAATTCACCAGATATAAATAATCAGATTGGTGTAGCAGGATAGACAGGTAGGGCTAATGGGTGAGAATGATTAGATAAAAGACCAGGAGTTGGAAAACTTTTGTGACTGCTCAGTGAGGAACAGGAAAAATAATGCAGGAAGTGTTCAGAGAAAGAATAGCAAATTAGCTAATTAATTATTTCAAGTTTGATGCCACTAAACTCTGGGTGGTTCACAGCATAAAATGTTCCAAACGCTCTGGAGATGGCACTCCCATAGCCCAAGTACCTTGTTGAGATTCCTTGTCCAGTCAGCAGATCCTCAAATAAGCCATGAATGGTTTCCAAAAGCAGGCAGACTATCATATAAAACTACATTTTGCTGATGGAATGTGTTTTACAAGGGAAGATCTGCAAATGTTGCAAATGTTGTTCAATGCCCGTGGTATAATAATCCTATTCTAGAAAGTAAGGAGGAGCATAGTCTTTATCCCACAACTACTCTTCATGTTCTTTCATAAACTCTGGCATTTTAGAGCCCCAGCTACATCTGATATATCTTTATTCCTGCTATATTCTTATTATACCTATCTAACCTGCCTGTAAGTTATTCTTCCTAGTGTATCAGAAACAGCTTTTTTTTTGGTACTGAATAATATAAAAGGAACAACTGAATTGTTGCTTTTGTCTTTTCCAAAGGTAGACATCTAGAGGAGCTATGGAAAATTAATTTCTTTCCTTTGCCGTGGCTTACAAGGATCTTGTCTGATCACTACCATGCAGTGAGTTGGTATGCTTAGTATGAAAATGGGTCAGTCTGCATTGACTTTAAACTCTAGTTTTTTCATAGGAAGTATTTTCACAGTATACCTTAATGCAAGGACCCCTGCATTAAGACAAAAATATTTAATTTGGAACTGTACTTTTATATTTGATGGCATTACCCTGATCTAGGCACAGAAATATAGAACAGAGGTAAAACAAACTGTACAAATATGTTTGGCCATATAAATATTGCTTCTAGGTCTGTGTAATAAAGCTGATATGAAAAGTGAATCAATTTCACCACGTTATATAGCAATACATAACTGCAAATTAACACTTAATTCTTATTTTGCAAAGGCTTTTGCAAAGGGAAAAAAAAGCAAGAGTTGACTTCCCTTGTCTTGAAGATGAAGCAGGGGAAAAAGTCTCCTTCAAGTCCTGATAACTGAATGTACACAACCATGTAGTTGCCATGGCAGTGAACAGTATTGGTTTGCTACTGTCTTTTAAACATAATAACAGAATAGCAGAGTTGGAAGGGAACTTAGAGGCTGTTCAGTCTCTTCTTAAAAACCTCCAGTGTTGCAGTTCCCACAACTTCTGGAAGGAAGCAGTTCTACTGATTAATTAATCCACAACCTCTTTGCAAACCCAGCCCCCCAAGATGTTTTTTTCAACACCCACCCACCCACCCACCCAGTCTAATCTACAGCTTTGCCATTTCCTGGTAATGTGCCACTTAGTGTCTTGTTGTAGAGCGGCAGAATAACCTGAGGCAAACACAGAGCGAACTTCAGCTTTTACTTTATTTTAACAATAAAGGGTTGCCGCGGCTGCTGCGCTAACAAGGCAGCCAGCTGATGCCATTTGACAGCTCCTTTTTATAGCCAGCTGTCAAACGACATCAGCCAATAGGAACGGTCCGTGTTCCCGCTGGAAACAGGGACCGGAGTGAAGACTTCAACTCAGTCTTTTCCAAACGCCACATTCCTTTCCGGCAGAATGGAGCATGCGTAGTCCTTCAGATAACTCAGGTGCTTGCGCAGGCAGCCAGATCTTCTAAGTTCTGACGAAGCTGCTGCTGGAAGGAACTTTTCTGCTTGTTGGGCAACTTCTGGTGCTGACGAAGCTGGCGTCTCAGCTTCAGGCATCTCTGGGCGAGGGACAGATGGCTGTTCAGATAGGCTTGTGTTCCTGTCAGATTTGTGGGAAGTTTCTTCGGGCGCTGGCGGTTTCTCTGTTGCAGGAACGTCTTGAGGGCCATCTGCAGACGAACTCCAACACCTTCTAAGTTGATCGATATGGCGGCACCAGATGCACCCATCTTAGAGTTGGACCCTGTAAGTCTTAGGACTGGTTACCACCACAATCTGCCCAGGCATCCACAAAGGATGTCCCGCATTGTTCCGGGCATAGACCTGGTCATTCTCAGTGAACTCCCTTGTCTGGCTATTTGACCTTAGGGCTGTGACCGGGGCATAATGCGGATGGAGTCTGTCTAGGGTGGTCCTCAGATGTCTACCCATGAGAAGTTCAGCCGGAGACCTATTAGTGGTGGCACAGGGAGTTGTGTGCTGGGGCAGGAGATACTTAGCGAGCCTAGAGTGCCAATCTATGGGCCCAAACCTTGCCAGGGCCTTCTTAACCGATCTGACTGCTCTTTCAGCCAGGCCATTACTGGCAGGATGGAAAGGAGCTGTAAGTGTGTGCCTTATTCCTAGGTTGGCTAGGAAGACCTCAAACTCACAGGAAGTAAGCTGGGGGCCATTATCAGACATGATGGTGCCAGGAGGCCATGGGGATATCCTTGATAAAGCCTTAGTGACAGCTTCTGAAGTTGTGGTGGCCATCAAGGTCAGCTCTACCCATTTAGAAAAAGAATCAACCATCACCAGGAATGTACGCCCATGAATGGGGTGAGCCAGATCAATATGCACCCGGGACCAAGGGGCCAAGGAATCTTCCCACCTGCCTGGAGTGGATGTGAGTGGAGCAGGTATGGTAGCTTGGCATGGCTGACAAGTATTCACCCAACTTGTAATCTGAGCATCCATGCCTGGCCACCATACATAACTGTGAGCTAGGGCCTTCATCCTGACTTGCCTTTTCCAATGACTGGGATGCCTTGGTAGTCACGTAGGGTTAACTGGCAGCTGTGAAGCTTCTTCTTAACCATTCTGGAAAGCAGTTGTTTCAAGGTGCTCCATGAGATGATGGACAGTTCTGAGCCTGTGTCAACCTCCATCCTGCAAGGTTTTCCTTCTATAGAAACAAAAACACTGATTTTGTTCGAGCCTTTGTTAGTCAGCTTGGCTTGATAGCAGGTAAAACAGTCTTCAACTTGTTTTTGGAAATGTTGGGTTGTCTGAGGTTTTTGGGCAAAAGTCTTTCCTGCTTAACAGATCCTGGCTAAATGAGCCTTCCTCTGGCATTTTAGACAAATGGCATTCCTGAACTTGCAGGATGCCCTGAGGTGGTTTCCCCCACAGCTTAGACAAA